>ML777310.1:736350-762714 GCA_009831015.1 Picea engelmannii | reverse complement strand
TCAGAGCTTTTACTCCTCTTGTATCACTCTATGGTGAGAGTGACTTATCTAGCATCATATCTAACTACTCAGATGAAGTATGGTTTCGAGAGATGATGCAGCTGATGATGATGGTGATGCTCATGATCTAGTCATGAAATAGTTTAGATGACTATATTGATGCGATCGGGAAAATGGTATATTTTGTGCTCAAGTCCATTACCTATAAATACCTCTCTAGCTAGGAGGGAGTGTTAATATTATGGTAGCTGCGGGAGGTATTTACCCCCACATGTGAACCTGACGAGAATAGAAGACTCCGGGAAGCAAGAGAAACCCTAATGAGTTGGCTAATAACCCTAGAAGCCTTGTCGGCTCAAGAAGATAATTTATATTAGGCTATTAGCCTCCAAGACAAGAAGTCGGCCAGAAATAATAATAATATACTAAACAGACACATACCCAGAAGGAGAAGTCAGCCCCAACAAAACTGGTAGGATTACTATAAATACAGGGCGTCAGTTCTCATTTGCAACATCTCAGAATTGCAGTTTTGCAGTTTGGTGTGCACTGCAGTTGTAGTCTTGTGCGCAGGTTTGGAGGAAGCGCTGGTGCAGCTACAACAGCAACAAGATCTCAGTTTTGGCTTGAATATCTCCTGGCTAGGGTTTGGAACATCTGATCAGTGTTTTGTGATGCGCTATCCTTGGGGATTGATGCGCTACTCTTTATTTGGCTATCTATCCTATGGTTTGCTTCTGGAGGAATTCTCAGTCAAGGTTAAGGTGCTCGGAGGGAGGCTTCGGCCTATGGTTGGGTGACAAAGGTATCATCAATGGTAAAATGAGCACACCATCTTCTATATTCCAACACTAAGAACATGTTAAAACGTGACACTTTCAAACCTAATGACTTCTCTTTTTATTTGGGAGATTGTTCTGATTAGAGTACCATTGTTCGATTGGAAGGCTCTCAACATTAGTTTAATGATTAACGCCAAATCCCCAATGCCAATTAGATTTTTACTTTGCCTATCATCAATGACCCTAAATCCTTGGTACAAAGCAACAACCACTGCTTGATGATTTGTATTTTTGCTGAGTCCCCATTTAAAAGTGTTTTTTGTATTTCCCTTGGGATCAAGAATGACCTCCCCGCACTTGCCACCCCTTGCCTTGTTCTTATGAGACATGTGTGTAATAATAAACAAAATAACAAATAGTCAATTAGTAGTAAAGACGATCATCATTCATTGCTATCCATAAATGTAGGTTGATTCATCACTGTTATTCAAGAAAAACCATACCTCCTGAAATAACCTTCTAGTGGTCTGTGAGTGGGTAGACTTTCACTCCCACTAAATGCCTTTAGATCTTGATCTATTACCTATTTCCTTACTTCGAAAGAAAACAAACCCTTAACCAATAAAAAATAATTTCGAGTCTTATTCCAAAACTAACCTCTCTCCTTCTCATATAAAACATGAATAAAATTTATAAAATACATCTCCTTCTCATATAAAACATGAATAAAATTTATAAAATAAAACCATATCCGTATACAAATACTTCATCTTCAACCAACTTAATTCTTTCTTATGCTTTCCCTCTAACATTACCAAATTAGAATGCTTTAACCATTTGGTTTGTGGCATGCCATGACATTTTTAACTTTGAAGTTAGATTAACTCCTAAGCTGGAGATCTCTTACTCTTAAAGCTAAATTGAACAAAAACCTAATGCAACCAAGGCCACCGGATTCATGTGGGTCTATATTGAAAGCTACATGGTGTGACAGAAGAGAGTTGTTTGACCAGACAAATATTTTAATCTTAGTATTCGGATGGTTAAAAAAAAAAGATTTATGGGCAACTATGAACCATTCATTCAATGAATGAATTGGATACCTGCCTGAGATTTCCCCAAGGAAAATTCGATGAAGGCAATGGTGGATCCGTGCGTTCTACCCTCTGCTCTTCCGCTCTCCGGAGCTGCGATTCACTCCCCAAAGAAGCTGCCCAGGCACTTCGTTCAACCGGTCAAGAGGGTAAGTTATCAAATCCCTACTTGTGAAAACGCTCCTCACAGCTAATCTGATTGGCGTGCAATCAAATATTGTCCGAGGGACGGAGGGCTACTGGTGAAATGGGTTCACTGTTACTAAAATTTATTCTGTGCGGGGTAGTCCATATTTTATTTCCATATTTACAAGGGAGAAAAACAGTGTCTGAGATCTTGTCTATATAAATATGGATAGATACAAAGAAGACGCAGCCTTATAGATTTTATGCAATTGACTTTCCTCCAAATCTTAATTGGAAACATTGTTTTGAGAAAACAGTAATATATGTATGTATTGGAAGTGTTTCAAGAAACTTATTCCGAGGCACTGTGCTAAAATAGGCGCCAGGTGCGATGGGTATTTATTCTGCCAATATTACCCAGGACTTGACCTTGGCCTCAGCCCCTGGAAATTCTTGCCATGCGGGTGGCGCAGACCATAGCGAGGGAAGACTCACAGTCTATCAGAATCAAAAGCACCCGGATTTACACCTGGCCTTATTCCCTTCAACATATTGCCATTCAGGTGGGGTAGATCATAGTAACAAGATTCGAATACGAATAACGAAAAAATATATAACCCAAAAATCTAATACTGCTCCACTACGGCGGTATACATCTCATACATAAAAAAAAATGCATTTTGTTCTAAATTTTAAAAGAATTTCAGCATCAGAGACTTCATTCCGTGAAAATTTGGCTGTTTAGTTTATATTTATAGGTTTTTTTAACGATTTTTTATTAAAACTTATGTTTTTTATAATAACTTTTTGGGCTACCTTTTCCATTTTCTGGGTTTAAGGGTTGCTATGGATATTAAAGACCCAAGGTATATCATTAAAGATAATAAAAAAATATGTTCATGGTACTGTATCTGTATTGTACGGAAATTCGCCGAATTTCATACAGCTGTTGAGTTTCCATACAGCAAAGGCCAATATGACCGAGTCTTGTTACTATGGGCAGACCATAGTGAAAAAAGAATCCTGGTGGATGGCTTATTTTAAAATTTAACGGCAAAACCAGTAGCTAGCTAAAAGCAGAAAATTGTATTTAACTTTTCAAACATTGATTACTGTAATTAATGATCAGCAAAACATTAAAAATTTCTGATAGCATAAAACAGTAAGCAACAGAACATTTACTTGATTATTACCTTAACAAACAAAGAAGAGATTTACCTGAGTTGCTTGCTGTTATCCTCCTTTCTGTATGCTCAGAAACAACTTTAAGGGTCATGGATCAAACCCTCAGGGGTAGATCTCATCATGATCTTGTGAACAGTTTTTCCCAGAAGAACTTTAGGGAAATATCAGAAAACTAACCAGCATACCAATCATCAAGTAAAGGGGTTGAAACAAGGACACCACTGTCCAATCTAGAGACTGAAAAGAAGACCACTTACAGCCTTAACAAAATCTGTCCAAGGGCTGCGTCATCAAACCCTGATTAGGGTACCAACTGCTGTAAGAAGGTAGCATACACAGGTCACAAAAGGAGGACAATGGCTGTAACAGGTGGCACCAACAATAAAGCAGAGGTAGCATAAAGGTGACGGTACCAATCAAGAAGACAGCGGCAGGCTTATACCCAGCAAGAGAAACTGATCCAAGGAGGGCCGCACCCTATACCCAGCAGGAGAAGCTGATTCAAGGAGGGCCGCACCCTATACCCAGCAAGAAAACTGAACCAAGGAGGGCTGCACCACATACCCAACAAGAAAACTGAACCAAGGAGGGCCGCACCTTATACCCAGCAAGAAAAACTGATCCAAGGAGGGCCGCACCCTATACCCAGCAGGAGAAGCTGATCCAAGGAGGGTTGCTCCACATACCCAACAAGAAAACTGAACCAAGGAGGGCCGCACCACTTCATAACCAGAACAAGGGGAGCTGCAGCAAAATCTCTGACTAAGACTCGGCTTAGAGAGTAGAGTGAATGTATGAGAGTGAGAGGAGAGGTCTCTCCTTTTTATAGTTTTGGTAGGGGGTTAGGGTTTAGCAAAGTTAGATCTAACTTTAGGGTTAGATTAAACCCTGACAATTAAACAAATTAAACAATTAATATTTTAATCGTAAAATATTACATGTTAATTAGAATAGTCAACAAGTCAAAATCAAGGTGGCTAGCAAAGAACCAAACCACATACACATTAAGGAGGACGTAACTCAAGAAAGGGATTGCAAGGGTAATAAGACAAGGTCAAGGGGGGTTCTTCTTTAATGGCATAATGTTCACAAGGGTCTCATGATATAACTTATAAGCTTTTATCATCCCAACATAATAGGAAGGTCAATGCTGTGATCATGTCCTTCTTCTTAACTGCTCCTAGGTCTCATGGACCATCCCGGGAGAGAAGAAGATCACACATCATCTCGGCTTGGTACTTAACCAAGACATTGCCTGGTCCCAGACCAGGATACCCCAGAATGCAACTGGGGGCCCTAGATCACAACTGGGGTCTTATCCACCAAGGTACACAACCAAGGATCAATCCAAGCAACCAAGCAAGGATTCCCTAGAACACATCCAGGGGCCCTAGAACACATCTAGGGACTTATCATCAAAACTACTTGGCCCTTGACCAAGAATCCCAACAATACATTGGGGGCCCTCACTAGGGTCTTTTGCCATGGCTCTAACTGCTTGGTCCCAGACCAAGAACCCTAGGAGTGTACTGGGGCCCCTAGATCTCAGCTAGGGTCTTTGCCATCCTCCCGGAGAATGACTCTTGCAGTTGCATTAATTTTAACACTCCCTCTCAGAAAGAGAGGCATTCTCAGCAACACCAAGCTTGTCTCGAAAGTACACAAACTTTGTCAATGATAGGGGCTTGGTCAAAATATCTGCAGTTTGTTCCATTGTCGGTACATACTGAATACTGAGAATGTTCTTCTGCACCATGTCCCAAACATAGTGATATCTCATCTCAATGTGTTTCGATCTGTCATGAAACACAGGATTCTCAGAGAGCTTTATACAACTCTGGTTATCACAGTGAATTACTGTGGGTTCCAGCTCAACACTGAACAAATATGAGAGTAGCTTTTTGAGCCACACTACTTCTACTAACACCACTTGCAACAATGTATTTTGCCTTTGCAGTGCTTTGGGCTATGGAGCCCTGCTTCCTGCTGGACCAGGAGATCATAGCTGAACCCAAACTTAAACAATATCCGGAAGTGGTCTTTCGGTCCACTGTACTGCCCATCCAATCTGAATCTGTATAGCCATGAAGCATTACACCTCCATTGGAAGTGTATCTGAGCCCATAGGCTGTAGTCCCTCAGACATATCTGAGAATATGCTTCGCAACAACCATATGAATGTGTTTCGGCTCACACATGAACTGGTTGAGGGCATTCACTGCGTAACAAATGTCCGGTCTGGTGTGTACTAGATACATCAAGGACCCAATAATCTGATGATATACTGTAGGGTCTTCTGGATTTGAATCTGTAGCTTGACCATGTAACTTCTTCAGGTTAGAAATCATAGGTGTGGTCATGGACTTACAGTCCGGCATCCCAAATTTGCGAAACACATCAACTGCATACTTACTTCGTCAGAGAAAAATCTCACTAGGTTTTTGCCACACCTCTAAGCCAAGAAAGTAATGCATAAGACCCAAGTCCTTCATTTCAAACTCTACTGATAGCTCCCTCTTAGTTTGAGCTATCAGATGTTCCTCTCCAGTAAGGAACAAATCATTCACATATAAAACCAAGATAACAGGATGATATACTCTTGGAGAACTCAAGACTCTATAGAAAATTGTCAATTCTTCCATACCAAGCTCTCGGAGCTTGTTTCAATCCATACAAAGCTTTCTTGAGCTTGCAGACATGGGATTCTTTCCCATGGATCTCAAAACCCTTAGGCTGCTCGATATAAACCTCTTGCTCAACTTCACCATTAAGAAAGACAATCTTAACATCCATTTGGTGAAGTTTCCAATTAAAAACTGAAGAAACAGAGATGATGATTTTGATAGAGGTATACCTGGCAGCAGGAGCAACAATCTCATCATAATCAATTCCTTCTTTCTGAGAGAAGCCACGAGCCACAAATCTGGCTTTGAATTTTTCAACACTGCCATCTGCTGCATGCTTTATTTTGTAAATCCATTTAGAGTTTACTACTGATTTTCCTTGAGGTATTTCTATGAACAAAATGACCAAGTGAGAGGCAAGTAAAAAATGCTGCACGTAGAGGTCCCTCTGGTATCCGACAAATTGGATACCAGGCTATTGAAAACCATGAAGCTGGATGCAGATCTTGTAGCTTTACTGACTCTAAGATATGTGGGTCACCAAATACTTCAGATCCGGGACCAGTGTCACACTTGATCAACTCTCTAATTTTCTCAAGTATTTGTTTACGTTTGTGTGGCAGCTCAGATTCATAATATTCAAAAAGAATTTCTAGGTTACCATGAGTCAAATCTTCTGGCCATGTGCTGAAAGAATGTTTCCTATCATGGGAAGAAAGATTAGAACTATCCATTGTGCTTGAACAGTCTGGTGCACCATTCTCCTTTGCTGCAGAAGGTTTTGGTAGAAGAGCTCTTAGAGTGTCAATATGAAGGTTTTCGTACTGAGGAAGGTGGAAATCTTTAGCACTTTCCATTTTTTCATTCTTTTTCTGCCATGAAGAGCTCTTTGCACCTTCGGAACATGATTGAGAAGTATCTGAAAAAAGGAATAACTGTATCCCTGATAGAGAAGGTACAAAGTAGGCTTGAAATAAATTTTTGTTCAATACCAAACCTCTTGGAGCATTGAAAGACCTTGGCTTTAACTTCCAACCCATAGTTACTAGGTTGTTCAAACCAATTCCAAATATTCTTAAGTGGAATGTCAGCAATCTCACATCTGCATGCCAAATTAGTAACCCCGTGATTCCTAGAATGCTTACCGCACCTATATATACAAGGGACTGGCTCAATAACAAGAGAGACAGAATAAATAACTTTTCTCAAACTCTGAAAGCGGACTGCCAATTGCGTGTGCAATAGTTTCTGAAGCTACTTGATACTGATATGAAGATCTGATAGACTTTAAAATGACTTGAGCCTTCTTCTTGAACTCCACATCAGGGAAGGATGCCTCCGAGACACTCTTAGATGAGCATTTGCGAGAGACCCCATTAATGCGATCATTTTCCTCTGTAGTTCTCTTGTGTGTGCCATCCATAACCCTTCTAGTGGGAAACACATTTTCTGGAACTTCTGATCCTATTTTGTCAGAAGTACTAACTCTCGCCATTCCTGTATTTTTTATTGCAACATAAATGTTCTGTTCTGAAACATACTGTGAGGTGCAATGCTGTTCAATACTATTTTCATCAAATACTCTCGTCTCTGAATTCTCAGTTTTGCTTGCTTTCTGAAATATGGACTCAAAAGATCTCTCATCAAGTAGACATTTAACTTCTGAAATATTCACAGTGGATGCTATTTCATTGTCACGATCCTTGGTACGCAACACCTGTTGATCTCCAGAATCTGATGTGCTTGACAAGGAAGGCCTCTGGCTTAATGTGCCTTGAATTGATGAGGTAGATCTTCTGGAAGAAAAGTCCTCTCTAGATAAATGCAATAAGTCTGAATGTCTATGCAGTGTGGAAGGAGCAGAGCTTGATCTGCATTTGATTAGCATCAGGTATTTTGGCTTTTCGATGTGAAATGTACTGAAGATTGCTGCCACCATAAAGGAAGCTTTTGGGATGGTCAGTTTGCTGTGAAGCATTTAACACTCCCTCTTGATTATAGGAAGTTATGTGACCCTGGTAATTGGGGTGTTTTAGATAAGTCTTGGGCTCCCTTATCCTCTGCTCCCTGCTATTTTCCTGTGAACATGTAGCTGGATATGGTTACTGGCTTCTGGCTCATGTATATGATCAACACCAGTGTTCTTTTCTATCTTTTGCCAAATAGAATGGTTGTTTTCCTTTCCAGTCCTACTTTGTGTATTTACGATACCAGAGCTATTGGTGCTGGAAGTTGAGGAGCTTCCCAACCTAAAAGTATTTCTAGCTGCTTTCTTGCCTCCGGTAACTTGCACTTTCTTATTGTGTATCACCTTCTACTAGGATATTAAAGACCCTAGCCTTCCAGGCATTGAGGTTTGAAGCCCCTTCAAGCCCATCTTCTGCTTTGACTGAAGATGAAGCCATACTGAAAACAAGATCTGATATAAAACAAGCTTACTGCTGATCTGCAAAACAAACCCTTAAGTGTGGATATATGCAGGCTCAAAAGTCTGCCATAATTGAGCTCTTTTAAGTTTTCACACCCTAAGCTCTGATACCATGTTAAAATTTAAGGGCAAAACTAGTAGCTAGCTAAAAACAGAAAATTTTATTTAACTTTTCAAACATTAACTACTGTAATTAATGATCAACAAAACATTAAAAAACTCCGATAGCATAAAACAGTAAGTAACAGAACATTTACTTAATTATTACCTTAACAAAACAAAGAACAGATTTACCTGAGTTGCTTGCTGTTATCATCCTTTCTGTATCCTCAGAAAAAGCTTTAAGGGTCATGGATCAAACCCTCAAGGGTAGATCTAATCATGATCTTGTGAACAGTTTTGCCAAGAAAAACTTTAGGGAAATATCAGAAAACTAACCAACATACCAATCATCAAGTAAAGGGGTTGAAACAAGGACACCACTGTCCAATCTAGAGACTGAAAAGAAGGCCACTTACAGCCTTAACAAAATCTGTCCAAGAACAACAGTAAACAGAAATAACATAGCAGTTTTAGGGCTGCTTCATCAAACCCTGATTAGGGTACTAACTGCTGTAAGAAGGTAGCATACACAGGTCACAAAAGGAGGACAACGGTTGCAACAGGTGGCACCAACAATAAAGCAGAGGTAGCATAAAGGTGACGGTACCAATCAAGAAGACAGCGACAGGCTTATACCCAACAAGAGAAATTGATCCAAGGAGGGCCGCACCTTATAACCAGCAGGAGAAGCTGATCCAAGGAGGGCCGCACCCTATACCCAACAAGAAAACTAAACCAAGGAGCGCCGCACCACATACCCAACAAGAAAACTGAACCAAGAAGAGCCGCACCTTATACCCAACAAGAAAAACTGAACCAAGGAGGGCTGCACCCTATACCCAGCAAGAGAAGTTGATCCAAGGAGGGCTGCACCACATACCCAACAAGAAAACTGAACCAAGGAGGGCCACACCACTTCACAACCAGAACAAGGGCAGCCACAACAAAATCTCAGACTAAGACTTGGCTTAGAGAGTAGAGTGAATGTATGAGAGTGAGAGGAGAGGTCTCTCCTTTTTATAGTTTTAGTAGGGGGTTAGGGTTTAGCAAAGTTAGTCCTAACTTTAGGGTTAGATTAAACCCTAACAATTAAACAAATTAAACAATTAATATTTTAATCGTAAAATATTAAATGTTAATTAGAATAGTCAACATGTCAAAATCAAGGCGGCTAGCAAAGAACCAAACCACATACACATTAAGGAGGACGTAACTCAAGCAAGGGATTGCAAGGGTAATAAGACAAGGTCAAGGGGGGTTCTTCTTTAATGGCAGAATGTCCACAAGGGTCTCATGATATAACTTATAAGCTTTTATCATCCCAGCATAAGAGGAAGGTCAATGATGTGATCATGTCCTTCTTCTTAATTGCTCCTAGGTCTCTGGACCATCCCATGAGAGAAGAAGATCACACATCATCTCGGCTTGATACTTAACCAAGAAACTACCTGGTTCCAGACCAGGATACCCCATAACACAATTGGGGGCCTTAGATCACAACTAGGGTCTTATCCACCAAGGTACACAACCAAGGATCAATCCAAGCAACGAACAAGGATTCCCTGGAACACATCCAGGGGCCCTATAACACATCTAGGGACTTATCTCATCAAAACTGCTTGGTCCTTGACCAAGAACCCCAACAATACACTGGGCCCCTCACTAGGGTCTTTTTCCTTGGCTCTAACTGCTTAGTTCCATACCAAGAACCCCAGGGGTGTATTGGGGGCCCTAGATCTCAACTAGGGTCTTTGCCAGCCTCCCGGAGAATGGCTCTTGCAACTGCATTAATTTTAACAGCTTAACACTCCTTGGGATTCACCAGTGAACCAATGCCCTATTGACAACAATTTGATATATTTTTTAGAGTTAAAAATAAGTTCATACAATCTTCCACCTCAATTGTGAGCTGGGTCACTGAGAAACTACAATTGATACACTGTTTTATGGAAAAGGCACTTGTAAACATCAATAAGTTTGTACTTTTTGAAATCTTTGAATTTTTTTCTCTTCTAGTCCCATCGTCAAGTAGTTAGGGAATGCAAGGCTAATTTCATTAGAAGGGAATTTGGGATAAGATACTTCATACAATCAAGGATCAATCTATCAAGGTTGGCGAGTCTGAATCGCTTCTTTAGTGTAGGCCAAGGGATCTGATATTTGGTTTGTGTGTAAAACAAGTCTTGAACAATATTAACCACTTTTTTGTAGAATCTAAGGGCCAAGGACCATGTGAACTTAGCCAAAGTTTTTCCTTCTTGTAGGGGAATATGAGGCCACCACATAGAATGTTCGTTAAAGGAAAGATCGAATTTGAAACCTCAATCTCTCTAGTTCAGGAATGGTGTAACGACCTCATAGCTTCTAGATACTTTGAGCAATAAAGTCCCTCTAACCTTAACCATAGCCGATGTGACAATAAGAAATTTTATGTTAAGGCTCCACCAAGACTTCTTTATAAGAGGGCCTCCTTAGCTTATATAGTTGGGGAAAAGCAACTTCCAAGATTATTTTCTTTCTAGTGCTCTTCTTGCCTACTTAACATACATAACTTGAGCTTGAGTATGAGTTTTGGTGATCCCCATAACCTATCAATTGTGCAGAGTGCAATAGAGATTCCATATGATTATAAAAGTCCTTTCCTCCTTTATTGTTTGTTTAGATCCTAGAGAAAACTTTAGAGGTATCTTTCCAAGCACTGATAAGCATTGATTGAAGGAACCCAAGAAGAAGAATAGTTGTCATGGGTAGAAAGTGTAAACCAAAAATTTGGGAGTTTAGTTTGCGACAAGCCTTCAAGCCTTAGCTTAGTAATGGTTATGTTCCTCTTTCCCTTCTTGAGCGAGAGCAATTTTAGAATCAATTTTAGTCTAAGTTGTAGGAAATGCCTAGTTTGGTCATGTCCCAATACCCAAAACACCTAGAAATGCCGAAATGGGTACAAGGCTTGGAAATGCTATTGGATGTATCGTACAACATTTCCAAATTTGGAAAAGCTGTACGGTATGATCAATGACGTTCGAAGCCATTTTGGCCATTTCCAGTGACTTTCAGGTACTCTTTTGGAAGTTTCTGGGCCTGCCAAAGTGCTTGATAGGAAAATATCACCCTGTCCATGCCAATGATCCTTTAAGACAAAACAAAGATAGTGTTAAGGCCCCTAAGGCACTGTGTTAAGGCCCCCAAGGAACTGTGTTAAGTCCCTAACACTCATTTATTATTAGTTTGTTAGTTATGGTTAGGTCGACTTAGTGGTAGGTTACATCATGCTCACTTTATCTGCTATTTATAATTAAGGAGATTCATTTGTATAGGCATATTCTCTTGTGCATTGGATATATTGTAAAAGGAGGTTTCCCCCTCGAAGTGGATTACTATTATTTGACTCTTTATCATTATTAAGGCATGAAGTTACTTATTCCTTTTATTCTTATGCTATTTTTGGAGTTTGGTTCATAACAGATAAGGGATTGAGCTTTGAGGAGTTAATCACCTTGGTAATTAATGGTAATATTAAATTCTTAAAGTAAAAATTGACATTGTCCTTTATCTTACTTTTTCTATCCTTGACATGCTCCTTTATCTTACCTTTTATATACTTTTACTTAAATTTTTAACATGATCATCAATTGTTTCCAGATGTTTGAGAGTGCTTCCAACCTCATTGGACTTCATATGGAGAAAGTAGAATTTCAAATCCCATTTCGAATTCAATAGACTTAACAGTTTTCAAGATTTGCAGTGAAAGTCTAGTTGAGGTGAATCGACTGACGGTCGAAGGTCAAGGTGGATCGACAACAGTCAAGGTCGAGGTGGATCGATAGCAAATTGAAGGTCGAGGGAGTTAACCGGGTAAAGTCGAAGTCGAAGATATCGACGAGAAGTCAACCAATAAGAGGTCGAAGTGCGGGCGTGAGACGATCGACTAGAGACCGAATGAAGGCCGATTGGTAATCCGACTTGGAGTTGACTGTAATAGAATCTCGGGATTTGCAGGATTTGTAGCCAATGATCTGCATGGATTTGTAACCGTTTTTGGGCATCAATGTTTAGGGTTCTTCCTATTGTAAAGCCTATAAAGAGGCGTGTTGTAAGGCCGTAAAGGCTAATGCATGTGTAAATTGTAGGTTGCTAGTCATGTAGATGTAAGCTGGATTGGCTACAGGGTTGTTCTTGTGCAGGCAAGAGGGTATGATGTCCATTGTGTCTTAGGTGTGGACCAAGGTTAGACATGTGACCTTTTATTTAGATTGAATAAGACAACAAGAGAGCAAAACACTCAAGGAATGCTGGTTTTCTCGGTTAAGGGTTTCTAGGGTAAAATCTCGGTGTATTGTGTGATTCCTTTGTCATTTACGTTCTTGATTAAATTTTTCTTCTCCTCTACTAGGTTTAGTGTGGAAGTGTCTCTCATTTCCTGGCATGTGGTATCAGAGCTTATTTATGCCCTGACAAGTGAGTTATCAGAGCGGTGTTATGCGGCGAGTATATTAGATCTTGATTTACCAATCTTGAATATGAGAACTAAACCCTAGGTACAGTAAGAGTCGTAAGTCATAAATTGTGTTAAATATCATGGTAAAGAATGGCGAGCAGTTCCAAAATAGAATAGAAAAATTCAATGGCCAGAATTTTGAGCTTTGGAAGCTTAAAATGGAAGATCTTCTTGTAGATCGAGAACAATGGACAAGAATCTGTCCACGTACCCAACTGACAGGCATGTCGACGGAAGAATGGGAGAAACACGAAAGAAGAGCAAGAAGTACGATTCGGCTTTGTCTTGCAGATTCGGTGCTGCTGAATGTCTTAGGTGAAGATTCAACCAAGAAACTGTGGGACAAGCTGGGAAGCTTATACCAGTCGAAATCTCTGGTAAATAAGCTGTTTCTTAGAAAGAAACTGTATCTTCTGAGGATGAGTGATGGTAGTTTGGTGACTGAGCATTTAAATGCGTTTAATACCATGTTAAGCCAATTATTGTCTGTGGATATTAAGATCACTGATGAGGAGAAGTGTATCAGCCTATTATGTTCTTTTCCAGACTCCTGGGATAGCATAGTCATGGCTATTGGGAGTAATACAACCACACTAGTGCTAGAGGACGTGGTTGCTTCTTTGCTGTCGGAAGAAATGAGAAGGAAGAGCATGGAAGGATTGACCAAATATGCTCTAGTAGTGAGAGGTCGACCGATAGACAGAGATAAAGGCAGATTCTCCGGTAGAAAGTTCAAGTCAAAGGGTAGATCTAAATCCCCGGTTTAGTCGACGCGAAGATGCTGGAAATGCGGTAAAGCTGGGCATTATAAAAAGGACTGTAAGTCGAAGGTAACAAAAGTCAGTGATGGATCCGATGAGAAGCAATCGACTGAGAGAAAGATGACCCCAGATAAGGGAGGTGATGTGTACCTGGCGTCGACCAGTACATAGTGAGATCAAGATGTTTGGTTGATCGACTCAGGAGCATCCTATCATATGAAACCACATAAAGAATGATTCTGTGAATATGAACGATATGATGGGGGTGATGTGTTCTTGGGGGACGACTCGACAACAAAAATTGTCGGACGAGGAAGAGTTTGAGTGATATTGTAGGATGGGAGGAAAAGAACCCTTCCAGGTGTGCTACACATTTCGGGTTTGGCAAGAACCCTGATATCTGACAACAAGATGAGTGATGCAGGTGTGCATACTTTGTTTTAGAAGGATTCATGCAAGATGGTTAGAGGTGTGATGGTCTTAATGAAAGGAGTTCGGATTGGTACCCTATACAAGCTGTTAGGGAATGTCGACTCGACTGGATGCAACAACATCGTTGCTCCTGAAACCGACTCGACTGCGACTCGACTCGACTCGACGTCGACACAACTCGACTCGACTCGAGCTATAAGTTGTTTTAAACCGACGCGACAAGATATGATAAAATCGATCCAACCAAGCTATGGCACAAGACGATGGGACACATTGGAGAAAAAAAGACTTTGAGCTATGCAAAGCAAAGGTATGGTCAAAGGGTTTCTTGAATGTGGTTTAGAGGTAGACTTTTGTGAACATTGCATATATGGAAAACAAAGTCGGGTGAGGTTCCCATTTGGAGCGACAAGGGCAAGTGGGATTCTAGATTTGGTGCATAGTGATGTGTTTGGCCCGGTTATAGTGCCTTCACTTGGTGGATCCCTATATTATGTCTCCTTCATAGATGATTTTTCCAGGAAGACATGGATATATTTCCTGAGGAAGAAATCAAATGTTTTCAAGAGATTTAAGGAGTTTAAAGTTCTTGTGGAAAACCAAACAGAGAAAAGGATTAAAGTGCTAAGGACTGACAACGATGGTGAATTCTATGGAAATACCGCACCATATACCCCACAACAAAATGGAGTTGTCGAGAGAATGAACAAAACGTTGATGGATAAGGCAAGGAGCATGTTCAATGGTGCTGGGCTCGCACAAGAATTCTGGGCGGAAGCAGTCGACACTACAAGATATCTGGTGAATATGTCTCCTTCGTCGGCGCTAGTTGACACGGCTCCACATGAGGTATGGTCTGGTAAGAAGCCTTCGGTGGTACATCTCAAAGTATTTGGCTGTGATACATTTGTGCATTTTCCCAAGGAAAAGAGGAGCAAGCTGGACAAGAAGGCAGTCGAATGTATTTTCATTGGATATAAAGAAGGAATGAAAGGATATAAGCTTTGGGATCCTGCATCAAGGAGAACAGTGTACAATCGAGATGTGGTCTTCAGAGAAGTCAGAGGTAAGTCTGAGCCTGAGGAAGCTGTTTAGACCGAGAATAATTCTGATACGGTGCGGTTTGCATTGAGGAACGAAGAAGATGATTCAAACGAGTCAACTGAATTTGAGGAAGAGGTGGAACAACTGATTCCGGTGGTAAGGAGGTCATAAAGACTAAGCACATTGATGTACAATACCATTTCGTAAGAGATATGGTGGAAAGTAACAAGGTGCTACTGGAGAAAGTAGACACGTTGGAAAACATAGCAGACTCGTTGACCAAGTCTGTGAGTGTTGTGAAGTCTCTTGGTGCAGAGAGGCAATGGGCATTGTTGCCCTGGGTCTGTGAACGAAAGTTTAGGAATCTCTTGTTTCAACAAAGAAGACAACAAGTGGGAGAATGTTGGGTTGTTATATTCTTTGCAGTGAATCGACTGATGATCAAAGGTCGAGGTAGATTGAAAACAGTCAAGGTCGAGGTGGATCGACAATAAGTCGAAGGTTGAGGGAGTCGATCGGTAAAGTCGAAGTCGAAGATATCAACGACAAGTCAGCCAACAAGAGGTTGAAGTGCAGGTGTGAGACGATCGACTAGAGACCGAATGAAGGCCAACTGGTAGTTGACTGGTAATTCGACTTGGAGTCGACTGTAACAGAATCCCGAGATTTGTGGGATTTGTAGCCAATGATCTGCATGGATCTGTAATCGTTTTTGGGCGCCAAAATTTAGGGTTTTGCCTATTGTAAAGCCTATAAAGAGGCGTGTTGTAAGGCCATAAAGGCTAATGCAAAATATGCTAATGCATGTGTAAATCGTAGGTTGCTAGTCATGTAGATGTAAGTCGGATTGGCTATAGGGTTGTTCTTGCGCAAGCAAGAGGGTATGATGTCGATTGTGTCTTAGGTGTGGACTAAGGTTAGACATGTAACCTTTTATTCAGATTGAATAAGACAACAGAGAAGAACGCTCAAGGAGTGTTGGTTTTCCCAGTTAAGGGTTTCTAGGGTAAAATCTCGGTGTATTGTGTGATTGCTTTGTTATTTACGCTCTTGATTAAATTCTTCTTCTCCTCTGCTAGGTTTAGTGTGGAAGTGTCTCTCATTTTCTGGCATTTGTCACCTTGGTAATTAATGGTAATATTAAATTCTTAAAGTAAAAATTGACATTCTCCGTTATCTTACTTTTTCTATCCTTGACATTCTCCTTTATCTTACTTTTTCTATCCTTGACATTCTCCTTTATCTTACCTTTTAGATCCTTTTACTTAAATTTTTAACATGACCATTAATCGTTTCCAGATGTTTGAGAGTGCTTCCAACCTCATTGGACTTCATATGGAGAAAGTAGAATTTCAAATCCCATTTCAAATTCAGCAGACTTAAGAGTTTTCAAGATTTCAGGGT
This sequence comes from Picea engelmannii, assembly GCA_009831015.1. Taxonomy (NCBI): domain Eukaryota; kingdom Viridiplantae; phylum Streptophyta; class Pinopsida; order Pinales; family Pinaceae; genus Picea; species Picea engelmannii. The sequence continues at coordinate 746,237 of ML777310.1, read as the reverse complement.
TGGGAAGATTGTAGTGTTTCCACTGGATTCTATCATGTATGAGGGTATGGGATTGACATTTGTTAAGACCACCAAGCTATGGGATTCTGCATCATGTAATCATCTATGAGAGTTAATATAGACACGGGTCTCCTTCTAAAATGTCATTTATGTGTATCATTCTTATTTTCTTGCAAGATATTATTTAATATATATATATATATATATATATATATATATCTTATTATTTGTATTTTTTATATAATGTGTTTCCCCCATGTACCCATTTTGGGGGTGTCATGTTTCTAGGCATTCCCATTTCGGAAACTTGTACATGTCTCCACGTTTTGTGCAACTTAGGCTTAAGCTATGCTCACGAGCTTCAACTACTACAATACAATTAACATGGCCCAACTCAGAGTCTGATGTACATAGTATAGGGAGTACAAGGTCAGTCATATAGCTATTCTTAACTAAATAATGCTCTCTGGGAGTGTATGCAGTGCAACAGCTAACATAGTGTATGTCTATATTGCATCCTTTGCATTCTCCTGAACTATTTGTGCTAAAAACATTGCAGTAGCTTTCCTGGGCTGCCGTGCTGTGTACAACTGCAAACCAAGGAACCTTTAATGGTAAATCCGATTTTGCAAGAAACTGCAACAACATAGTACAACATAGTACTTTTTCTAGAACCTGTCTCTCCAATCAATGCCATTATCTCAAATAGGGAGCTTCACTTTTTCTATTCTAAATCACCTTAGAGAATCAGGCAAATTATCATCAAAGCATGTGTGATGCATCAATAACGGTGTTTCGACATGAATCACTAGTTCTCTAAAATCCAGTAGTGAGCAGTTTGTTGGTTGAAAGGAATAGTAATTCAATAATTTGTTATTAGCCAATTTTGTTATAGAGGCTTGTTCTAAATTAGATGTTTGATTGTGCTCCTCATAAGATCTCCCAGATAAAATAAGATAATGTATCAATGTCCAACAAATGACCATCAATATAGGTCAATGAGACTAGGAAGTACAATTAGTGATACAAAGCTGTAGGAGTGCCCTACAATACTCCTAAAACATAAAACAAAACAATACAGAAATGCATGAAATAATACATAAAAAAAGAAACAGTGCAGGAGATCTGCTAGATGTCAGTAAGACAAGATGAGGAGGTATAGAGTGGAAAGGAAGAAATCTCTGTCGCATCATCAATCACCGTGAAGGACCCAATGCTTGTCTGATGATATTGTCTGGAAAGTGTTCCAGGGCTGAGAGTGTCCCAGAGTGAACATCTAACCCTATGCTTTCCAAGGGAGCTGTCTTAAGCATATGAACAACCAAAATCCATGTTGCACCTTCAGTAATCTGTTCCTTTCCCTTGAAAGTAATAAAATCATTGAGTACATCCATGGGTGTGGTTTGTGCCCAATTCTCTGAAACAGTGCACCCCATGCAGGGAGAACTTTCATTAAGGCAAGTATTGTCAGCATCTTCTCCATTCAATGAACCAGTTTCATCCTCACTCTTAGCTTTCTCTTTGCAACATTCATCCTAGGAGCGATCTCTAATCTTCTTCATAAAGCTCAACATATTCCATAAAGCTTTCTTCGGAGATTATTTATAAGATTTTCATCAGCCAGGATATTCAACAATGAAAGATAATGGGCACACTAACTATCCTCTTGTATCTTCTCTGTATTTGGGGAGTTCTGTCATTGTCGGTGTTGCTCCCATGAGGCCAAGAAAGTGTCTCAGATACCATTATTATGAGCCTATATTGAAAACCAATCTTATGACTCCGTTCCTGTATGAATGCGCTGCTGTTATTTGGAGCTCCAATACCACGGATATGAGCCCAAACTTGATGACAGCAGATGAAACTGGTTTGTTAGGGTCCCTACTATTAGCGATCCCAGGAACTGCACTAACAGCAGTCTGGAAAACTGTAACAGCAGGTCAAGTACAGCCCAGACTACTAAGATAACAACAATGAATTGGCAAACAGACCCTAGAATTCTACTGCAGAGATTACAAGTAACAACAGCTATTATACTAGAAACTAAAGCAAAGATGACCTTCAAAGCTGAACGACAGATTAAATTGCAAACCAAAATTCTTTAACAATAACCAATTTGTAACTAAGTATCAGATCATCTCAGCAACAGTACAGAGGTCAGAAAACTTTCCTGAGAAGGTATGGATGCTGCACTTGGCCACAGTTTAGTCCTCCAATGACTACTTGCAAGAGAAACCAAATCCCTACACACCTTACTCTAAGGGCTAAGAGCGTAATTATAGTTGGTGTTCCCACTTCCACTTCCTTTTCCTTTGCATGTCGGATAGACGGTCTTACATCATAAACTTATCCTTGCCAATTTCTAACACAACATTCGGCTTCCCAATTAGCCATTTTATTTGTTGATGGGTATGACAATGACATTTCTTCTAAAGCTGGAAACGATATATTTTCTTTTATGTATCATAATGGCATTTCTTCTAAGCTGGAAATGATACATTTGCTTTTATGTATCATAGCAGAGAGGAATTATAAAGTGAATGATTATTGTCTGGGCAAGTCAAAACTTCGATACCGGAGACTTCATTTGTTCTTCAATCTTCTCAATATATTCCCATGTTCTTACAAAATGATGCATGCCATCTGAGTTGCCACTCCTCAGATCTTACCAGTTTGTCCCCTTCAAGATATCATTCTGTTTTTATTTTCTCCCATTTGTTTTTCAACCTTGGTTTCTGATTCTGGCATGCATGCATTTATTTCCTTAGCCCTTCCTTGTCTATAGAACAATGTTGCGAAATTTGGAATTGGGAATAACTCAGTGGCGGGGTAAAAAAATTGGACTCAGAAAAAACTGGGCAAAAAGCCAGGATGACTTGGCAAAGAATCAGCAAGCACTAAAAAAACAAAGTATTTCATTTTATTTCTACTGAAGTTAAATATAAATTTAATTGACTTTTTTTACTCATCCTGGTGATTTTTCCGAGATTCAGATATTTTGCGGGCAATTTCTTGGCTTGGGTACAAAATCGGAACAAAATTTAAACTTGCCTATTTCTCAATGATTTTGCAACAATGCTATACAGAAATCTTACTGTGGCCTTTTCATATCCTTTAATCTGCTGCCATGTTCTCTTGTGTCTTAAAAGGCCACTTTCTTGTGCCACTTTTCCTTTTTTCCTATACAGGACTGCTCTCCTGATCATCACTATATAGTATATACAGAGCAAGTTTTTCCTTGTTGCCACCTATTTTTATTTTAGGATAAAACATTTCAATATTTATTTGTAATTGGTGGTTACTGGTTAGGTGTCGCTATACTAAAATGGAAACTATAAAGTTTAAACCATAATCCAAGTTTACTAGTTATCATGTGCCCATTCTCTCAAGCATAAGTGTGATTCTCAGCTTGATTTTGTTTGTTGAAATGTATCTTGTATATATAACTATTTATATTCTAGGGCTAAATGCACACATGATTTTGTTTGTTGAAATGTATCTTGTATATATAACTATTTATATTCTAGGGCTAAATGCACACAACAAATAACTTGTCAGGCCAGAAGTGGCACCAGAGCTTTCGTCCATCCACGTCAAGCACAGATTGTGTTTTATCACCTAGTTCAGGCCTGCAATCTGGCATGCTAGACCTGAAGCATCATTGTACTTCCTGAATGTTTTGTTGTGGGAAGGACCGTTGGCGCGATTATCTCAGTCTCAGACTTATAGTATGGGGTTCACAAGAACAGTTATACCCAGTTCTAACCTCATCCTGTTTTGTGCATGCATATGTAGTTCTGCAACTAAAAATTATCATGAATTTTTCACATTTATCTTTCTGTTCATGAATGTACAGTGTGTGATTGTACACATTGATGGATATAATTTTTGTACGCATATCTACCTTTTGTCATTATGACACTACTATAAGTAAATATAAATTTGTATTCCACTGGAATCGGGGCATAGGTTAGTCTCCAGTTGTGTTTAGTAATGTTTTGTGGTCTGTTGACTTTTGTGATTCCAATCAATGTGGTGATTGTATAGCCCAGTTTCCCATCAGAGCTGTCAGACATTTTTTACTGTACTAGGATGCCTTGATTGTTGGACTTGTCCATGACATCCAAATCAATGTGTGCTGTGATAATTATGTGATTCCAAACAATGTGCGAGTTGGTAGATAATCATAATCAAGTTCTAGTAATTGTGCTTAGAGAACAAAATTTGTAACACTCAAAGAAGCCAATATGTCATAGTTACTTTCATAATGTGCTTTCCCCTAACATGGTGTTAAACAAAGCTGACTTACATATTTGCTTTGGGCTTCCTGTCCTCGAGCAGGCATCCTCTTCAGCAGAATGAATCTTGTTCAAGGATATCAGGTCAAGGATTAAGCAATATCACATATTCTAAAGGGCCAATGTCTAAGTTTTGCTGGTTTTACCCATTTATTTCCCATACATTTTTGAATAGGCTATATGATGCTAACCGTGGTTATACATGGTTTTCTCACTGATAAAAGGGTGAACTTTATCAGGATTCTAAGATAGAAGCTTGAAACCTAAAGCCAAAAACAAAAATTTAGACAATCCTGAACAAGCTCAACTTGTAGATAGTTGTATTCCAACCAATTTGGGAGTGACTTCTGAGATTTGAATCATTTGATCCACTGAATATTATCTTCCAGTTATGTTAAAAAATCAATTTAAGAGCTAGGGTTTGAGCTCGAACTTGAGGTGTATGCATCCCAACTGTTACTGCCCTTGTCACAATTACATACCATCTCCTCTAATCAGCTAGCTTGCTTCCTGCCCCAGCACCTCTGCAAGCCTTTTATGGCTCAGTTGGGGCCAAAGTACTGATCATTTGATACGACCTCAGCTCTTGTTATTCACAGCAATCTGTAGCTGGCAATTAGGAGAATAATGGTTGCCCCAAAGAGACCCCAGAAATTTGTCCTCAATGTATTCTGCAAGGTAATGGAAATACTACTGAAGCAATCCCTCTGGATATTTTTATTTCAGAATGTGAGGTTATTTGTGATAAGTTTAAACAACAGACCCTGCCAGGGTATTTTGTTGGGAGCATACCTCTGGAGGCCATGATTAGTCCCTGGGTGAAGGAGGTATGGGAAATGCATGGCTGGCATTGCCAAAGTGCCCACAGCTTGACCAAAGGCTATTTTGTGTTCTTCTTTCTTAAGGCATCTGTATTCACCACCAGCACCGTTCCTTGGGTTTGTTGAAATACACTTGTTGTTTTCTCCCACAGGTTCAAAGATTTCTCTGTTCAGTAAAGTGCTGAGCTTTGTTGCTCTGTGTGGATGGAATTCCCTAGCCTTCCCATCCAGTTTTGGGCATCCCTTGAGAGTTGATACAAGTCATTAAGCAGTTTTGATTTGTCATGAGCTTGACAGGTTCTTTAACCCTCAACCTCAAAGGAGACTCTGCCTCAAAGTCAATCTGTCCAAGGAACTGAAAAAATTTGTCCTTGTCCGGTCGGGGAATAGGATGTTCAAACAGCCAGTCTATTATATTAACTTGTCTAATACTTGCTTTGGATGTCAAAACTCAGACCATAAGATTCATGACTGTCCGTTAATGGTTAAACCTGACCCACCCTAGTCTCCAGCCAACCAAGCATCTCAAGTGCCTCAAGCTCAATTGGCTTCTATTACCAATAATAGCTCAGATGATGGATAGGCTCCAGTGGTTTGCAAGAATTCTCAGGCCAAAAAATCCCACTTGCAACCCAAGAGGTTCATCCCAACAAGTGAATGAGACTTTTGTTGTGCTGGCTCCTGACAAGCCCACGACCTTGGCCATTGTGAAGGAGATGGTGCAGCCCTTCCAAAACATCATCCTTTGAGGTGTTAACAAGAGGGCATGCCCCCCACCCCTTTTGCGCAATTCCAAGGAGTCTTCAAACTCCGAGGATACCCAAAGAAAACCTAAAATTCGCACCATCCAAGATTATTTCATCCATGCCCATAATGCCCCATCAACCTCAAATGCTTTTGAAACAAGGTTGAACAATGTTGATTTACACAATATGGAATCCATTGCTATCTTTGCTCAATAGCGATGTCAGAGGCCTAACACACTCCTGTAGAAAAATCATGGTCTGTAAGATCAATTCCTTGTTACAAAATCTTGAGATTTTTGCCTATAAGAAGTGAAAATTATTGGCTCTTTTGAAGATAAGATAATTTTATTGTCTAACAAATGACCACGAAGTAGGTCAATGGGACTAAAAAGTACATCCAAAAGCTAGATTACGATGCGGGAGTGCAAAAGTAGCTCCTAGATTGATGTTAAAATCAGAAGAACGAAGCTCATAACTAACAGCTAAATACCTAGATATTAAAGCTACTCAAGCAAATCAAGAAGCATAAGTAGTAAAGTGTGGGTACACAAAAAGATGAGAGGATGATGATACTAAGAAGAGGCTAGAGTGTCAAAAAAAAACAAAGCTGATCAAGGCACACAAAACTTATCAAAAGAGATGGTGTCAAGAAGTGTCAGAGCTGACTGTCAAGGACAAGTGCTGGGGGCAAGAGACAATCTCCTCATCAGAGTCATCAATCACTGTGAAATTGCCAATGCACTAGCAGATGATGTCCTTCGTTGTGTGGCCAAGGCTAAGGGGGCCTAGCTATATGATCCTAGGGGAGCACATGAGCAAGGTAACTCAGCTCTCCTAACATCCAAGATTGTGGAAAGGAGCATCTAGTTTGAAGTGCAGTTGTGTTGTATGGGAGGTAAGCCTTGCCCTGGAGCCGTTTGGATCAAATTTGTCCATTGCATTCTTTGGTGGTGTGTAACGTGTGGCCTAGAACAACAGCTTCGCAAAGGTCTCATGGAGATTGATCACCCCTTTGGGGTGTGGTCAAACAAAGAGTTGAGGCCTCACCAATCTGGAACTTGAAGGATCATCTGGAGGTCCATCTAAAGGTCTTTTTGTCTCTACCTTCTAAAGGTCTTTGTGTCTCTACCTACCACTAGTTGCCCCATCAAACAAGACAACTTGGAAATAAGATGTGATCTGCCTGAAAGTCTCCAATCGGCTGGGGTAGAAAGAGCCTGAAATCTGTCTCCAAGTGCTTCTCTTCTGTAGAGAGCAAGACACCATTGTTCTTGTTGAAATAATGTAACTGCAAAGTGTATTCTGATTATTATTTGATATATTATTCATTGGATCAATCCCCATTGTGGATTGATCATGTCGGCTACTGTAAAGGACCAAATCCCCTTTTGCGGATTGGGCATAATGTAATTGTAATAGGCAAAAAGAGAAGTCGGCCCCAGAATATATCAAAGAAGCCCCGGAATATATCAAAGAAGCCTCGGAATATAATAAAGGTGGTTATAACCACCCAGAAGAAGAAGTCAGCCCTGCCAGTGAAAAGACACTTCCACACGTGCTAGACTTGTATAAATAAGAAGGCTAGCGCCTCACTTAGACACACACTCACTTGTTCATTGAGAGACAAGTTTCGGAGCTGCAGTTGGAGAAGAGAGAGAGAGAGGCGCATCTTTGGGAGAGGACTTTCTGTACTTGTTTGAGTTATCTATTGGCATTGTATTGGCTATCTATATTAAGGAAGTTTTGCTGGGTTTTCTGCCCCATGGGGGTTTCGCAAGATAAATGATGTCTCTTGTGATTGTGTATTTCTCAGTGATCCTATCTTATGCTATTGTTATCTATTGAAATGCAAAGAACTCTAATAATAGATTAAACCTTAACATGGTTTCAGAGCTAAATTGAAGAGAGCATCTCTCACAAGAGAAAGTGAAAAACGTCACTGTTGCCGTACATGCAAATTAGGGCTTTTTGTTGGTGAGGTATTTCAGCCCTAAAACCATCTAGAAAAGTGCGCCCTACCTCGAGGATCATTTTGGCACCTTCAACGCAACATTTGAGTGGCTAGATCTCCCGAAAACTGAAACCCTAGTTTTTACCGGTACAAGAAAACAAGAAGTACCAGAAGTACCAGAAAACCATAAGCACCAGTCCAGAAATCCGCAAATCAAGTTTGAGGGAGTAAAAGTTGGATTTTCAGAAATCTGACTATACCAACTAACTCACCTTAGCTCAGCGCATCTATCCCCTGGATCAGAATTTCAAAATTTGAAGTTTGAAAAATTAGGGTTTCCTCATAAAACCCTAAGTTGTAGTTTCAAAACCAGTTGCAGTAGCAGTACCAGTTGCAGTTGCAGCCATAGTACTATTTGCAGTCACCCTTGAATTTTTTAAGAGTTGGTAATGATTACTGCTGCTGCCAGATAGAGCCACTACCTGCAAATACTATCAGAGGTATGTACTCACATATGTTTAAATGGTTAAACTTTAAAGAGTATTTGCAGGAGAAGGGATCTCTTGCCATAGATCTAGAAGGATCTCAAGATCCAGCACATTCAGAGGAATGATGCAACCGAGGTGTGATTATTCTGATATGCATCTATTTGATATGACATTATTTTGATCAGTGTTGCATGTTGTAGTTATGACCATCATTTTAACCTTTGATCAAAATCTAAGTCAAGGTATTAGATGGATTAAAAGTTGAGATCATAGAGCTTATCCTCTAACCCAACCTTTTGTCAAGATAACGTATTGTCTCAATACAGAAGACAGGTTGAAGAAAGCACTCGTCATATTGAGTGAAGGAGACTTGGAAGAAAAGCAAGCACTCATTCTTGAGGACAAGGCCCCAGGTCCCTGGAGAAACCTCGTGTGTTAGTTCTAGGTTACCATGGAGGAATGTTTGATCACAACACTATGAGAGTGTTGACCTCATTTCGTATTGTATTCCTTACCTTTAATCTTTGCTTCAGACAAGTTACAAGTGATAGCTCTAAAGGAGCTACTGTGATGATTGTTCGTGCTGTTGCTTTATATTATCAAAAGGATATTACTCTTGCTTGCTGTTTTGTTGACCTTGTTTCAGGTCACAGGTAATAACCCTGAGGAAGCTATAGTGAAGGTTGCAAAAGGCAGCGTACTAAAGGAGAAACCATAAATGAAGCAATCATCATTGGAAAAGAAGAAGGTGGCTTGTATAAGCTAAAGGGTCACTCAGAAGCTTCCATGACCCACGCCATTGAGAATCCATGTGAACTTTGGCATAGAAGATTAGCTCACATCAACTACAAGGCGCTACCATACATATGCAAAGTTGTCACAAGTCTACCAGAACTCAAGGTTGACCATGAAGGCGTGTGCAATGGATGTGCACAAGGGAAGAACATCAAGAACCCTTTTCCGAAGAGAGACAACAAAGCAGAAGGAGTCCTAGAACTCATTCATTCAGATGAGTGTGGCCCAATGCCATCGTCCTCCATTAGTGGGTATGTATACTATGTATCATTTAATGATGATTATTCTCGTAAGACCTGGTTGTATTTCTTGAAATTTAAAGATGAAGTGTTCAACAAATTCAAGGAATTCAAAGCCTTGATAGAGAATCTTTCTGAAAGAAAGATCAAGGTACCCAGTTCAGATAATGGAGGAGAATACACCTCAAAAGAGTTTGTGAACTTCTGCAAAGATGTTGGGATCAAGAGGGAACTCACTACTCCCTATAATCCTCAACAAAATGGTGTGGCTGAAAGGAAGAACATAATGATAATGGAAGCTGTGAAGACCATGATCCACGATCAAGATCTTCCTATGTGCTTATGGGCAGAAGCAGCAATGACAGCCGTATATGTGCAAAACCGATTGTCCCATAGTGCACTTGGGTTCAAGACCCCAGAAGAGATGTTCACTGGAAAGAAGCCAGAGGTAAGCCATCTCAAAATATTTGGCTGCCCAGTATTTATACATATACCGAAAGAGAAAAGAAACAAGCTGGAACCCTCAGGAAAGAAGGGAATATTTGTGGG
>ML777310.1:714230-736215 GCA_009831015.1 Picea engelmannii | reverse complement strand
GAGCTTATTCAAGATGGAGAGAAATATGGTGTTCCCGAAGGAACCACGAGACATGTGAAGAGACCTAAGCCATTCTCCAGTTATATGGATTTGATGTGTGATCTCCTAGAGAAAGAGCCTACTTGCTTTGAAGAAGCCATTCAGAAGAAAGAATGGGCAGATGCCATGACAAAAGAATACCAATCCATAATAAAGAACAATGTATGGGAAATAGTTCCTAGACTGAATAGCAAGGATGTGGTATCGTCCAAATGGCTCTTCAAAATAAAACATGCTGCTGATGGAAGTATTGAGAAGTATAAAGCAAGATTTGTAGCTCGTGGCTTTTCTCAAAAATAAGGCATTGACTATGAAGAGACATTCACTCCTGTAGCCAGATACACTTCGACTAGAACCATCATAGCCCTTGCAGCTAAGATGAAGTGGAAGTTACACCAGATGGACGTAAAGACAACTTTCTTAAATGGTGTCATCGAAGAGGAAGTGTATATAGAGCAACCTCAAGGATTTGAAGTTGAAGACAGAAAGTCTCATGTCTGCAAGTTGAAGAAAGCCTTGTACGGATTGAAGCAAGCTCCTAGAGCTTGGTATGGTTGGATAAACAACTTTCTAACGAGCTTGGGCTTTACCAAGAGTAAAGCAGATTCTAACCTCTACTTCAAGGTTATGAACAATCAGCCAGTAATACTATTACTGTATGTGGATGACTTATTCTTAACTGGAGAAGAAAAGCTCATCACTGAATGTAAGAAGAGACTCGCTTCAGAATTTGAGATGAAAGACCTTGGCCTAATGCACTATTTCTTAGGTCTTGAGGTATGGCAGAGTCCAGAGAGGATCTTCCTTAACCAATGGAAGTATGCAGTCGAAATCTTGAAGAGATTCGACATGTTAGAGTGCAAGCCCATGAATACACCCATGGAAACGAAGCTGACGCTACTGGTCGATACTTCGTCAGAATTGATTGATGCCACCCAGTATAGACAGATTATTGGATTGCTGATGTACCTGACGAACACCAAACCAGATATTTGTTTTGCCGTGAACACCTTGAGTCAGTTTCTGGTAGAACCCAGACATGTTCACCTTGTGGCTACAAAACATGTGATGAGGTACCTTAAGGGTACATTAGATTGTGGTCTCAGTTATGATGGAGACCATGATTTCAAATTGAATGGGTACACTGATTCAGATTGGGCAGGACGTGTTTCTGACAGGAAAAGCACTTCAGGATGCTGTTTTAGTTTGGGATCAGCCAGGATCTCGTGGCAGAGTAGGAAGCAATCCAACATTGCTCTCAGCACAGCGGAAGCAGAATACATTGCTGCATGTTCTGCCAGCTGTGAAGCTATATGGCTTCAAAAGTTGTTGACCGGTCTATTTGACCTAGAGATGGAAGCAACCACGATCCTATGTGACAACTAGAGTTGCATAAAGATGACAGAGAATCCTGTATTTCATGACAGGTCGAAGCACATAGAGATTCGTTATCATTACATCTGTGACATGGTGCAAAGAGGAGCCTTAAAGCTCCAGTACATTAACACAGATGAACAGGTTGCTGATGTGTTGACCAAGCCTCTATCTCGTGTAAAGTTTGAGCACTTTCGAGATAAGCTTGGTATAGTTCGAAAGGACCTTCCTCGAAAGGGGGAGTAGCTGTTGTGATATGACTAGTATTGAGCTTCCAGCTTGATAGCTATGACGTAAAGCCAGTCTAGTATCTTGCTTCTAGCTTGAGTGCTGTGACGTAAAGCAAGACGATGAGATGAGACTAGTACTGTGCTTCTAGCTTGATAGTTGTGACGTAAAGCCAGTCTAGTATCTTGCTTCCAGTTTGAGTGCTGTGACGTAAAGCAAGACGATGAGATGAGACTAGTACTGTGCTTCCAGCTTGATAGCTGTGACGTAAAGCCAGTCTAGTATCTTGCTTCCAGCTTGAGTGCTGTGACGTAAAGCAAGACAATGAGATGAGACTAGTACTGTGCTTCCAGCTTGATAGCTGTGACATAAAGCCAGTCTAGTATCTTGCTTCCAGCTTGAGTGCTGTGACGTAAAGTAAGACGATGAGATGAGACTAATACCGTGCTTCCAGCTTGATAGTTGTGACGTAAAGCCAGTCTAGTATCTTGCTTCTAGCTTGAGTGCTGTGACATAAAGCAAGACGTTGAGATGAGACTAGTATTGTGCTTCCAGCTTGAGAAGCTGTGACGTAAAGCCAGTCTAGTATCTTGCTTCTAGTTTGATTGCTGTGACGTAAAGCAAGACGAGTACTGAGCTTCCAGCTTGACAACTGTGACGTAAAGCCAGTCCTGTATTATGATGATGAGCCAGCCTTGTGCTGTGATGATGATGATGTATTAGTTTTATACTAATCCATATTGATGCAGATGATGATTGCATTCCTTTGAGAATGACGATGCTGCCGATGAGAAAACTTCCGATGATTTATAGATACGCCAGTTAGTGTTCCAAGATGATATTGATGATGTTGTCCTCCTGATGCTGTTGATGATGCAGTCCTCTCTCTCGCCTGATGCTGTTGAAGAATACCCTTCTTGTTAAGGGGGAGTGTTGAAATAATGTAACTGCAAAGTGTATTCTAATTATTATTTGATATATTATTTATTTTATCAATCCCCATTGCGGATTGATCATATCGGCTACTGTAAAGGACCAAATCCCCTTTTGTGGATTGGTCATAATGTAATTGTAATAGGCAGAAAGAGAAGTCGGCCCCAGAATATATCAAAGAAGCCTCGGAATATAATAAAGGTGGTTATAACCACCTAGAAGAAGAAGTCGGCCCTGCCAGTGAAAAGATACTTCCACACGTGCCAGACTTGTATAAATAAGAAGGCTAGTGCCTCACTTAGACACACACTCACTTGTTCATTGAGACAAGTTTCGGAGCTGCAGTTGGAGAAGAGAGAGAGAGAAAGGCACATCTTTGGGAGAGGACTTTCTGTACTTGTTTGAGTTATCTCTTGGCATTGTATTGGCTATCTATATTAAGGAAGTTTTGCTGGGTTTTCTGCCCCATGAGGGTTTCCCAGGATAAATGATGTGTCTCTTGTGATTGTGTATTTCTCAGTGATCCTATATTATTCTATTGTTATCTATTGAAATGCAAAGAACTCTAATAATAGCTTAAACCTTAACAGTTCTAAGTAACATAAGAAAGTAGAAACAAAGCCATCGAGGTCCCACAATAGGCAGAAGAACCTCCCACAGATCTCCTAGTAGGAGAGGCAATGGAAGATGAAGTGCTCCTCTGTCTTCAGCTCCTCAAGTGGCACATTCGACATAACTTGTCCAACAGTGAGATGTGGTGGTCGATCTCGATCTGGATTCGATGAAAACCCATCTGAAACTGCCCAAGGGGGTCTAATGTAAATTTTCCACCCTAGGTGACTGCTGTACTTATGTTCTCAATCAAATAAATCAATTGCAGAATTTAATTAACATAGAAATATAAATTCCGAACACAGCAACAGTCACACAATAGCTGGAAAATAGTAAATAGCGGAAGTATAAATTAATACACACATGCACAGATGATTTCTCCTTCTAAATCGGCCTTTCATTCCTTAATCAAAGCTTACAAGGAAACCTCCACAGACTGCTTAACCTAGCAGCTGTACGGATAGAAATATAAATTCTGAACACAGCAACAATCACACAATAGCTGGAAAATAGCAAATAGCGGAAACATAAATTAATACACACATGCACAGATGATTTCTCCTTCTAAATCGGCCTTTCATTCCTTAATCAAAGCTTACAAGGAAACCTCCACAGACTGCTTAACCTAGCAGCTGTATGGCCTTGTCAAATCACCCAAGGACTGAGCTGTATGGCTTTCACAGAGGGTACAGCCTGCACAGAAAATGAGGAGCATAAGTTGTACGGACTGTATGGCCTGCTGTATGACACGGCACGGATCCATACAGACCTGCTGCACAACTGCTGCTGTGCGACCCTTCTTCAACCAGCTTGACTGCTGATTGATCCTTTTCTTCCTGTTACTGCTTTCTCTCCTCTGGTTGCTTATCTGCTCAACTGTTCAACTGTGTATAATACCTCTCTATCTTGTCTTATTTATTCTTTTCAGAAACCCTAATCTGATTTTGAGATGTATGGTTGAGATTAAATCTAGTCTAAGTCAAGACAGGCAGCAAATCTGCTGTATGTTCCTCTGCCTGTTCGTCAGATCCGATGAGCACAACTTATGAAACCCTTTAATCAGAGGGAAGCTTTGATACCATGTAAATTTTCCACCCTAGGTGACTGCTGTACTTCTGTTCTCAATCAAATAAATCAATTGCAGAATCTAATTAACATAGAAATTTAAATTCTGAACACTGCAACAATCACACAATAGCTGGAAAATAGTAAATAGCGGAAGCATAAATTAATACACACATGAATGGATGATTTCTCCTTTTAAATCAGCCTTTCATTCCTTAATCAAAAAGCTTACAAGGAAACCTCCACAAACTGCTTAATCTAGTAGCTGTACGGCCTAGTCAAATCACTTAAGAATCTAAGTCACATGACATGAGGACACCAGACACGGAGGACATGGAAATACAAGTTTTTGACACGGGACATGGCGACCTCGGAAATAGGACACAGAGGACAATATTTAAAAAAATTATATATATTAAAAAAATTACAAATTACACATACAAAAATGAAATATAGACAAAGATTTGAATTTTGTTAGAAACTAGAACATTTACAAACTATTGATACATCATATTCATGATTCCTACATGATACAAATTCAATCATACTAGTTACTAGTACTACATCAATGATGATCAAATGACAAACACACAAGAAATTATAACCATAAATTGTAGTTTTCTCATTAAGTCATCAAAATCCAAATGTATTACATAGATACTAAGTCACTGATACTATAGATGGGACTGCCAATGGAAAATATATAAGGTAGATACGAGAATCATCGATGGAAGAATCTCATAGCTCGTGATTGTCAGTGATCCTCCTCCATGTTAGAATCATCAAAATCAACATCAGTGCCACTGCTCTCTCCTCCATCCTCCTCTTCCTCCTCCTCTATTTCCAATCCAATCTCTACATTTGCTAGTGTGGAGGATGACCCCTCAAGAGGACCACCATCATCAAAAGTGTTCGACTCTAGCACTGGTAAACTATACGGACTGTCTGTACAGTGATGTTCACACGTGCGGCCTGCTACTCCTCCTCCTTCCTCACACGTGTGCCCTCCCTTGGCTGGAAAAGAAGCCTTCCTTGGCTAAAACAGAAACAAAAAAATCCTCCAAGAAACCCTAGGCCAGATTTGTTACAATTGCAGAATTTCCCTTGCGGAAATTTCCAAGCTCCTAGCACAAGTGCACTCTCACTTATGTTAACTCCATTATGACACTATGAGATTTGTCACAATCTTTCCTCTCCTTATATAGGAGTCTAATGAGTGAGTTTAGGAACCCCTTCTAAACTCAACAATTAATTAGAATATTTTGTTCCTTTTTGTGGTTGTGAAACCCCAACACAAGCCCACAAAGCCCATGAGGCCCCAGCCTCATCCCAAGGGCGTTTTCACTGAAACGAAGGTGTAATTTGGTGCCAACGAAGATTCCCACATGCCTGACACCATGGCCCCTTGTGGGAATACCTCCCATTGATACAAAAGCATCAACACTCCCTCTTAGCGAGGGAGGCATTCCATCCTCCATCACTTGGAAGTATCTCTGTCTCCCATACGGGGTCTGCTACCACAACTGCACTCCAATCCTCCTCACTGGTTGTTCCCTTTGTCACTGAAGCAAATCTTGTTGTAACAAATGGGTCCTCCATGGAGGATATATTGCTCTTAGAAGTCTCTTGTCTAGCCTCCTGAACCCATGACACCTTCTTGGAAGATTCTTCTCTTCCATCTGTACCTGAAGGCTGAAGGTAGATTTCCTTTGGATGAGTGATGCTCCCTTTGAGCCTGCTGACTCCCTTTGAAATCCAACTTCCTTTGAATAGTCCTGGGAGGCTGCTCCTCCCCATTGGATCTCGAGGGCTAACTCCCTCTGAACTCTAGTTCTCTCTGAGCTTGTACCACTAGTGGAGCTATTTGCTCCCTCTGAACCTGTGCTACTAGTGGAGCTATTTGCTCTTTCTGAACCTGTGCTACTAGTGGAGCTAGCTGCTCCTCCTCAACTGTCTCTCTGCTACTGCTGGCCACAACACGCATATGCTGGCCCCTCAGCCTATATAGGTTGCACTCTCTAACTCCAAGAACCATTGCTGATATGAAGCTAGATCCTTTGGGCACAAATAACACTTTACCATATTGAAACAATAAATGGTAGCCCTTCTTCTCAATCTTCGAGACTGAGAGTACACTCCTCTTGAGTTCTGGCACCCATAACACATTTGACACCCTCAACACTTCTCCCGACTCCAACCGGAATGATACTGTACCAGACCCTTGTACTGCATGCTTGGTGAAGCTGAGCCAGTCTTTGTGAAGCTGTTAAACAACTCTCGTGCACCTGTCATATGGCAAGAGGCTCTGCTATCCACCAACCAAGTCCCACTAGTGAAGACTATACCTGAAAGGGCGAAGACCAACAAGATCTCCCTCTGAAGCCTATTTGCAACCTCATCAGCCTCTGCCGCTGATGCTTGCTGCCTTCTTCCTTTTCCCTTCCGGTGTGGACACTGTGAAGCATATTGACCATAATCATGACACTCAAAACATCTGATCTTACTAAGATCCTTCTTTCGTCTCGGTTCTAGAGATGCTTCTCTCTCGAGATAAGCCCTGCTGCTAGAAGAACCTCTTCTATCCTTCCTAGTGGGGGCTGTAAGGGCCTGGTTCTCATCACTGCCACTCTTCTACAAGCCATTCTTGGACTCTAACCGAGTCTTATCCTAGATACAGTTAGTCCATAGTCTATCAAATCTTGACAACTGCTCACGTGCACAAATCCCCTACACAAATGGCTCCCAAGATCTAGGAAGACCTCTCAATGCTACATTCACCAACTCAACATCCTCAATTGTCACACTGATGGCTTCAAGCTGATCACGGATCTGAGTTATCTTCATAAGGTAGTTGACAACTGTGTCCTCACCGGTCATCTTTGTTAATATTTTTGGTATAACTACGGAAGATATTCTTGTATATTTGTTTTAGTCAAACCTTTAAAAGATTATTATAATTATATTGTACAAGTCGGCTTAACATAAATCATTATATTATTGGTATTTTACTTATAATTGTAAAAAGCCCCATTGTGGCTAGTCGACCTTGTTGTATGGGTTAGTTAGGTCAAGAGTCATGTCTCTTCAAGAGACATTGTTGTGTATAAATAGAGGATAGGTTCCTCTCATTTGGACACACACTCACACACTTCTCTTGTGCATCTTGGAGTGCATAAGAAGGTCTAGCGCACAAGTCTTGAAGACTGGTTCTTTTGGTGTTTTGGTCTTGGTCTTTCTTGGAGAGCTATAGCACATCATTGTACTGGTTGAAGGAATCTATATTGAGGATTTTGGTTGCTGGGTTTTCTCCTCCACGAGGGTTTCCCATGATAATATTTGTGTTCTATTGTATCTGTGATTGTCTATCTTTCAGTGATCCTACTATAGTTGCTATTGGATCAAGTAATTGTAATTGTGTAACTAGAAAATTTAAAATTCTAACAATCTTAATAACTTGAAGCTGGTGCTTCAAATGTAACTTCCTGCTTGTATTCCCGTTTTGGTATAGGCCTACCAAAGCATCATACATTTCCTTGGCAAATGTTTTCTCAGCAATGTGAGGAATTAGGTGATCCTTCACGGATTCAAACAACACCCGCTTGGCCTTCACTTCCTTCTTCTTGTGAGCTGCCAATTCCTGTGGATTAGTAGGACTTGCAACCACACCCTCAACATACTCTTTGAGGTCATTCTCCTCCAATAGAAGAAGAACCCTTTCCTTCCAAGCCTGGAAGTTTGTTGCCCCTTCCAACCTGTTCTCAATCTTTAAAGTGTTCACCATGCTGACCTGCCTGGAACAAAACAAAAATCTGCAACAACAACTTCTTGTACTTGCAATAGCAAGTGTCTCAAGAGATGACTCTCTCTCTTCTTCAAAGCCTCAACGCTAATACCATGCAAATTTTCACATGCAATTCTATGTGACAAATTTAAGATCTGAAAATTACTTCTTAGTGATCCAATAGTAAACCCTAGATGTTATCATTGAACAATTTTACACTAAAATTATGACAAAAATTTACAACAGTAGAAACAACAAGATCCGAGATAAATCATCCACACACTTGAGACACAATTTTCTGTTCTGTAAATGTCAAATTCAGATTTTTTTTGAAGGCAAAACCAACCTTCTCCACATCAACAAAATCACCAAAAAACTGAGGACAACCTAGTCCTCTTCAACAAAGACAAACTCAGCAAAATACCCAGAAAAATCCTCTTCCCACAAATTTGCTGCAGTAGCTATATGACCTATGGACGTTAGCGGTATCAACTACTTGTTCCTGCTCTTGCATACGTGCGGCCTGTTCTTGCTCCTGCATACGTGCGGCTTGTCACACGTGTGACTATATGGACTATACAGACTGTCCGTACAATTTTGTTCACACGTGGGGCCTGCTGCTCATTCCTCACACGTGTGACCTCCCTTGGTTGGAAAATAAGCTTTTCTTGGCTGAAACAGAAACAAAAATTCCTCCAAGAAACCCTAGGCCAAATTTGCCACAATTGTAGAATTTCCCTCGTTGAAATTTCCAAGCTCCTAGCACAAGTGCACTCTCACTTATGCTAACTCCATAATGACATAATGAGATTTGTCACAATCTCTCCTCTCCTTATATAGGAGTCTAATGAGTGAGTTTAGGAACCCTTTCTAAACTCAACAATTAATTAGAATATTTTATTCCTCTTTGTGGGTGTGAAATCCCAACACAAGCCCACAAAGCCCATCAACAAGTCCGTGAGGCCCCAACCTCATCCCAAGGGTGTTTTCACTAAAACAAAGGTGTAATTTGGTGCCAAGGAAGATTCCCACATGCTTGACACCATGGCCCCTTGTGGGAATGCCTCCTGATGGCACAAAAGCATCAACAACTGTTGTATGAAAAAACAAGAAATTTGGTTGGAAAATCCACTTAGAAAGCACTTGGAATCCCTTCAAATATGTAATTTACCATTCAACTACACACCAACACACCTTGGAGCTCCAACCCGCAAAAGAAAATGACAAAATGAGAGGTAGATTGCCTTTTTAGAGACTTGCAGGTCACTTTTCGTGCTGCACACGTTGAACACACAGGACATGACTAGGGGTTGTGTCTGACACGTCCTAGCATGTCCGTGTTTGACACATGGGATATGGACACAGAGACCCTGGGGGCTGTGTCCTGTTACTTAGCTAAGAATTGAGCTATACAACTTTCATAGAGGGTATAGCTTGCACAAAAAACGAGGAACAATTGTATGACTTATACGACCTACTGTACAGATTTGGACGGACCTGCTATACGGCTGTTGTTGTATGATCCTTCTTCAACTTGCTTGACTGTTGATCGATCCTCTTCTTATTGTTACAACTTTCTCCTTTGGTTTGTTATATGCTCAATTGTTCAACTGTGTACAATAGCTCTCTATCTTGTCTTATTTGTGTTTTTTTGAAAACCCTAATATGATTTTGAGATATATGGTTGAGATTAAATCTAGTCTATGTTATTAATGCATTAAATGCACTTTATTAGAATCAATTGAAAAACATAAGATATTTCACTTTATCCTAAGTGAATTACAAAATAGAATTAGTGACGACTTTTTTGAAGTGGTCAACAATGAAATGTCTCGGACCACTTCTTGCATGTTCACGTTCACTTCTTGCTTGAGCCACATTTCTCAACATCTAGGAGGGTGTGCATCGAGTGTTTTCATGTGTACTAGGATCTAATGATCAAGCCATCTCTCATCTCCAAGAAGTGGTCCTAGTAGAAAGCCAACTTTAGGCTGAGGCCCTTAGGTGGTGTGGCCCAAGTAACTACGATGCATTGTATGTAGATGTCCTCTTTGATTGCCCAATTTAGATCCTACCTATATGACAAGAGGTGAGAAGTCATGTCAAGGGAGTACTTGAAGGGGGAAGACGATTTAGAGAGATAGAAATACATTGGAGTAGTTAGGGCACATTTGAGAACCAACGATGGGCCTAACTAGGAGGGTTAGTCAAGGTGATGTCTTCAGATGAACAAGGTGCTAGGTAGGGATACTGATCCCTACCAGCAGAATCACCAAAGATCCAAATTTTGTGAAGGAAAGATACCAACCGAAAGATGGCCTCCAATCATTAGGGTTGGGCCTCGATCTCCACCTAAACAATGTGTTATGGAACCATTTGTTTGCATTAGATAATGTGTTTGAGGAGAAGGGTTTGGATTATTATCTTTTGGTTGCTCCAAAAGTGTTTTCACATAGCTAGGAGAGCACTTCATGGGATGTGAAGGGCTTGTGGTCTCCTAGACCATTTGATTATTTTTTATTTACATTAGGAGTACTTAGATTGAGTGTATCCTTGCCTTGGGATCGGTACTAGATAGGTGCACTTTTTGATGTGCTAGTTGGCATATGTAGCATATTTGGCATCTTCTACAAGGGCGCACTTATTGAGGATGACAGGGACTTGGCATGTGGAGTAACCACTTCAGAGGAGGGCATTAGGCACTTGCAGGTTGGGTGCTTGGCCCTACAAGCATGTAACCCCCTTACACATAGTGTGACGAGGAGCGCTTGAGTTGAGGAGCCATTGATTGG
This sequence comes from Picea engelmannii, assembly GCA_009831015.1. Taxonomy (NCBI): domain Eukaryota; kingdom Viridiplantae; phylum Streptophyta; class Pinopsida; order Pinales; family Pinaceae; genus Picea; species Picea engelmannii. Next base: position 725,391 of record ML777310.1, on the reverse strand, counting down.
AGGGTGCACCATCTTGGATGAGTGCTTGAATTGTGGACACCTAGCTTGGAGGGCACACCACCTTAGGGTTGAACAAACCCTAGTATGACATGTGGACAATAGGACACCTTGCTTTTAGGAGCGCTCTATTTGGGGCTTTGTTTGTTGAGTTAGCCTAGGGTTGCTTATGGACTTAGTCCATGTTTTATTGTATTTGTTGGCCTCCCTCACCTTAGTCTATACTCTATATAAAGGGAGGGGAGTGTCTTTTTCATTAACAACTACTTTGTATCTTAGAGATTGATAGTTGGTGTGATACAAGCTATTTGGAGAATCTTGTAAGATCATGCATTACTCTTGTCACAAGAATTAGTGCTTGTGGGATGCTAGCACTAGGGTTCCATGGCTTGTGAGATGCAAGTGTTGAGTATTGTAGCTTGTGGGATGCAAGTGTGTTAATTTCTTTGATAGCTTATGTGATGCAAGTGGGAGATCTTGGGGTTTAGCAATTGGTTTGATACTGGCTTGTTTGGAACCTCCAAGGATTGGCTTGTAGAGCTTGGTGGGATGTTTTGATTGGCCTTTGTATTGCTGGTTAGGGTTTGCAGTGATTGTGGATGACCTATCTAGGGTTTGGAATGCATTGAAGAGCCCTTGCTTGGGATGAGGTGAAAGGACTTGTTGTACCAGCTTGGAATGAGCTAAGGTATTGTACTTTATCTTCATTACTTTGATAATATGAGTGTACCATTGCTGTTCTAAATTTGTCATCGTGGATGTGATTTTTCTCATGTCTTGAGCAAGTTTCATGGTTGTTGTAGTATGCTAATTTATTAGGACAGCGACGTTGAATACTATGATGTTTTAACATGCTTAATGAAACTTTCAGTTCTGATTTGTTGCTGTTATATTTTCACTGCAATTGAAATAATTTTCAGATCTCTATATTGAGATAGATCTTGCCCTAAGGGCTGCTGAAATGATCCAAGCTTGAAGTCTTTGTAGTGTCTACATTCTCGAGTTTGCCTAGAAGTAGTGTTGAGCAGATTTGAAGTTTCTTGCAGGGATGTTGAAGAAATTGGTTTCATCGCTAAGGCTGAAAACTCTATGAACTAGATCTGTGGCCTCATGGAAATGAGGTGGAAAATTTCAGTGGGAAGATTTTCAAAATTTCTACATGGACTCTTTGGGTCCCAGTCCAATTGGTCTGCAACAAACTCGGTACCCAGACCTCTGAACCATAGAGAAGCATAGGTCAGATGATCGCCCCCATAAGGTGCATCTTGGATGAGATGTCTTGAAGCCTTGAGCACAAACCTATTGTTAGCATTGCTTAACAGATGCTTGTTAAAGAGATCAGAGTTGAGGCTTATCATAATCTGTACCATATGCACATACATTATCAGATTATCTTTGGGGTTGCAACATTTATTATGTGATGGGCAGAAATTTCCCTGGTACATTGCGAGGGATGACATATAATCTTCACAAAACTCACTTATGAATTGGGGCCAGATCAGCCAAAGCGCAGTTGTTGAATGATTTGGCTGTGATAATTGTACTAAAATGGGGATCCAAAATGAAAGAGGCTACTTACAACCTGAAGCTACAATTGCCCTGCAAATTTATCTTCTCTTGGACGCAAAGAGATTTAGTTTCGACCCTCCTCTGCTCCTAAAACAGATCTGTTGAGCTGCAAGCATTATTGACACTTGTCCTTCAATCAATAGAATGGAAAAAAATCCAATTTAACTACTGTTTCTGAATTTGAATAAGCTACAGTTGTTTCTCAATTTGAACGACCTACAGGGACAAGGGAAGGGTAGCAGTGCAATTTTGGAATTTCTGGCACAGTAGTAGACTGGAAACAAGTTTGTGGAAAGCATTCACATACACGAAAAGAATTGTAAATTTTGCAATGCTCACTGAGCCGGGTATAGGTTGAGTGTTGTATGGAGATTCCCCAAAATATTTTACCAACACACCAATTTCTTAATTTTGTATATAATTCCTTGCAGGTCTCCCCATTGTTTGACTCGTGGTAGAAGTTCTTGCTGAGTGTGTGACTTGCCATGGGGCTTACCACAGGCATTGCTTTCCACGGTGCAACCATTAAAGATGGATTGTTGGTAGCAACACACAAGTGGAACCAAAAAGATGATCAATGGCCTTGCATGCTTGATGCCAGAAATCAGGCAAGTTGCTCCTAGTTTTATTGCAAAAGTTGACAATAGCAATTTCAGTGCAGCTGAAGCAAATGGAATACATTCCGGATGGACTAACTCATTTCGGAATGAATATGGGAGAATCCCTTATTGATAATTGTTACCTTTCAGGGTCAACACAATTTTTTAAACTGTTTGTTGGACCATGGAGCTCATCACCAATCCCTTCGAAAATCTTGAAGGTGTTAGTGCTTAATGTGGTGTCAGAGATAGTTTTGCAAGATGCACAGCATTTTGACTTTTCAATGGTTAGTTTTGCAGGATGCACAGCATTTTGACTTTTCAATCATAATGCACCAGGTGATTATTCTATCCAATGGCTGCTGTGGTGGACTGACAAGGTATATGTGTTTTCTGTACAAATCTATTGCCCAAGTAGGTAGGGATTGTCAGCTGTCAAAAGTGATTCTGCAAGCTTACCTTCAACTATGGCATGTCCTTCGTGAATCTACATCCTTTATGGAGGTACCTGTTGCTTTCTTTGGAAGAATGCTTCATTCTAGTTGAGAAACAATGGTCATAGGTGTTGTAAATACCTTTGTTGTTTGGGAAGGGGACAACACTGATTGCATCTACTGCTAAGGCTGTGATAGAACATGGAGCTATAGAGGCTCTCATGGAACTTCTTACTTGTCATAAGCATTGGGAGGATGCAGAAAGATTGATTGAAGCCTTGCTGAATAGTATGAAGATAAGAGTCTTGAAAGTTGAAGAGTCAGCAATCACTCCATTATCTCAGTATTTTCTCGACAAGTGGGCTCAAGCCTCAGACTCAACAAGCAAGACTAGTAGCTGCTCTTGCACTAGGGGGTCTGTTTCAAAATGAGAGTGTGTCATGGACAATAGATGTTATCTCTGCCTAGTGTACACTATTGAATCTACTCAAGGACTAACCAACCCAAGGGATGATGGTGGTTTCCTTTTGTACCTTGCAAAATCTATTCAAGTACAGTAGCTCACATAAGAGAGCAGTTGCAGAAACTGGTGGCATTACAGAGATAGCAGGAACAGGCCCTAAGATTCATGAAAGGACTAATGCTCCTGGTGTGGCAGGAAACTACTGCAGCCATTCACAACAACTTTGCCATTGGTTCAGCTGCATTAATGTCTCCTGCACTAATTGGAGCCTTTGTAAGCCAAGCTGCAATTTTAACACTGGGTTCATTGGAAGTAACCAGCTCAAAAATGTTTCTTTGCTCAAGCAATGTGACTGTGCTGTCTTATTAATTTCCAGCCATGACAATAAAAATGTGGATAGATTGTCATATATTTATCAACATCTTATCACTACAGTTGCTTTGGGGCAAAACAAGTCAAGGGGGCACTGTGATGATACCCAAAGAACATGTATTGTTTCCAGCTTAGTTAGAAGGAATTCCATAGTCATACCTAACAACAAATAAAATGGTTAATTGGGAGGCCCAATTTTGTGTTAGAAAGGAAAACATAGAATTTAGGAGGCAAAAGGAATTGTATATAACTTAAATATTTAGTGAACTTAGGAATATTAATGTAAATTTGGCTAGGATAATTTAATGATGTAAGACTATCTATTCCACATTGAGAGGACAAGGAAGTGAAAGTGGGAACACCAACTATAAATATCATAATATGCCATTAGCCCTTAGAGTAAGGTATGCTTGGAATCTAGATTTGGTTTCTCTTGAAGTAGTTGGAGGAGGACTATAGTTCTGGCCAAGTGCAGCATCCATATTGCCCTTGGATATTTGGGCCTGAGTTGGTATTCAATTCATACCTTCTGAGGACATTTTCTGACCTATGTACTATTGCTAAGATTATCTGACCTATGTACTGTTGCTGAGCTTATCTGATATTTAGTTACAAATCAGTTATTGTTAAAGATTTTTGGTTTTCTCTTAAATCTGTAATTCAGTTTTGAAGGTTGTCTTTGTTTTAGTTTCAACTTTCAAGTACAATAGCTGTTGTTACTTCTTGTACTTACTACTGTTAGTGTTCTAGAGTCTGTGTAGCAGTTCATTGTTGTTATCTTGGTAGTCTGGGCTGTACTAGGTCTGCTTTTATAGTTTTTCAGAGTGCAGTTAGTGAAGTTCCTGGGAGCCATAACAGTATGGACCCTAACAAACCAGTTTCATCTGCTATTGTCAAGTTTGGGCTCATAACTGTGGTATCAGAGCTCCAAATAACAGCAACATTGATATCAGATTTCAGTCATAAGATCAGTTTTCAATTTAGGCTTATGACAGTCTCTATGCATAATGATAATTTCGTTGTACTAGATTGAAATGATGCCTTTGTTTTCCATTTAACACAGCAACCCATGGGCATGGGTTATCATTCAATGGGATAGTGCTGACCTACATCAAAATGCATATGTATTCCAACGGAGAACAGGACACAAATCTAGTGCTTCTTAATTAACTTATCAATAGAATACCTCATTTTTGCATTTAGTAGAAATAGTACACATTGATAATAAGGTGGTGAAACATGTTAAATTGTCAAGTAATTTGAATTTTGAATTTCCATATGTCCCATTTAAGAGCTATCATCTCAGCTTGCTGTGGCTGAATCAAATTTGGAACGATCTTGCAGTCTTCATGTTAGCCTTGCTACGAGCTTTCTCTTGATATTCAGAAATAAATCAGCAGTTATGTTGGTAATAAATCAATAGATGCCCCATGACATAAATGGAGAATACTAATCAACTATAGGTTATTTAATGTAAACAAGGTATTCTATACATCAAATATCTAATTCCTTTGACTCAGTAGACTTAAAATGGACAGCTTTCATGAAAAACTGGGCTTTATTAATCAATGCTGGAAAACAAAAAAGCTCCATGAATGATCATTACATCCACTTTTTCTTGTCTTGTAATGTAAACAGGAATTTCATCACATGATACATCAACCATACATAATGAGGTTGTGTCATCCAGAAATCGATGTAGTTGCATAGAGTTTAGATCATTGGATCGTTTGTTGTAAAATGAAAATGGTATTACACCGAGCTTGTTGTGGAATGGGACTAAGCTATTTTCTTCTGCATCAACAATACCAAAATGCTAGTCGATCCTAGGTAGATATGAGAAGATTAGGGTACAGGATTTGGTAGTCATCAGTTCGATGAGATAAATATTGAGATAGATTGCTAAATTTGGGCATTTAAGTAATAGCTATAGTCATGGTTGATTCTGTCATACTTCTAAGTTCTTCCCATGCCAAGTATGATGTTCTTCCATGTACATTGTTGTTACATGTATTCTGATACGAAGGTCTGTTTGTTTTATGTGTAGGGATTTTTACTATTGGTGCAAGATCAAAACAATAAAACAGATGTTATTGGGCTGCATGATGAAGAATTCAAGTTAGATCTGCTGCATAATGCTCAGAAAGCTGCATTTGCAGAATTAAGAGCAGCTAGAAGATTATCAAGGAAATTTCCTTCTATCAATGAACCTGTTCTGGTTGATATTCAAGGTCTAGCTTATGTGCTATGGGCTCAAATGAACAGTTTTTTAGTCTGCTTGTTCTTTCATTTTAGAATGATTTTCAACTCCACTACTGCATGATATTTTCACTGAATATTGCAAAAACATCTACCTGAAACTGTTGCTTGTATGAAATAGTTAGCCTGTTTTCTCCTGACGACATCATTGGATTGTATTGATGCCTTCTCAGTGGTTCTTGTACTGGCTGCTAATAGATCTTTCTTTCTCTTTTTCTTTCTTTGATGTACGACCTATTTAGCATTTTAGGATATATCTTTTGTTTATTTTATCCTCTTGGAGTAGCTTAGTGCACTCCTACAGATTATTATCATAGATTGTACACCCTAGTCCCATTGACCTACTTTTTGGTCATTTGGTGGACATCAATGAAATTATCTTATCTGTTGATGGAACAAATGACTCTTAGCAATAGTTTATTATGAAGCATTTCTGTACATGATCATGGAAGGGACATGCCTGGGTTTTATTTTTTAATTATATAATCATTTTTATTTGGTATTTTGTTGGACAGAACCCTGCAATGACTTTATATTATTCTGCTTTGGGATCGCTGGGCAGTGCTTGCAACATGAAGAGATCCAACAATATCTTATGTCTGGGTGTGGGAAAAGGCTTCAGGAAAACTTCGATATATCTGTGCTTTCCGAGTTAATGGGTATTCAATGTTTGGTTGTGCATGGTCATGAAGGTTCCTATTCTTCAGATGACGATTTTGGCCTTTATGGCTATGGATACCATGAGCCTATATATAGACAATCTATGGCTAAGTTCAGGCACGGTTTTCAGACATACCATTCTCTGCAAGTTTCTGATTGCAGTATCTCCTATTCCAGATGTAAAGAGTCATTGCGTCAATTCCATCAGAGAGATGTAGGTGCTGTGGATTGGGTACAGCCAGAGCCCCGTATTTTGATGTTTCCAATGATGAGGAACATGGCGGATGGTTTACTTCCAAATGTCAGCGAACTTCATCAATTAAACAATCATAGTAAATCAAATAAGAAATCTGGATTACTGCCAGATTTTAGAATGTACAGATCTGAGCTATCTGTGTTTTTTGGCTTTAATTTTTCTTTTTCCTTTTTTTCATTTTGTTCTCCATCGAATTGGATGTTATACTTATCTTGATATTTGTCTATTACAGCTCTTTGCCTGAGACTTCTGCAATCGAGTGTGAGGAAAAGACATGTATGGAACGGTAAGTTATGGTTCTTGGCCCTTTTTCCCTTCAGTAAACTAAAGGCTTACGAACTTTAACATAATTCTTGAGACACTAGAAATCAATTTCTAAAATATGAGATTTCTCCTTGTGAATTAAATACCTGACTGAATGACTTTGTTGTGTCTTATTTCGAGAAGACATGGCACCAATAAGTTTGAAACAGAAAAAGCACCTACATCGTCTTTCATGCAAAATGTGAAATCTTCAGTTTCAAGGTACAGGGAAACTCCCGTGATTACAATGAAATCATTTTTCTTGGCACATACTTTTATTATAAATCTTTCTTGTTGTTGCTGGTATGATACTGAACACATATTTGGATGCAGTCCTGAAAAGCTCAAACTGAAACACCATAAAAAAAAGAAGAGTAAAGGGTCTGTCAACATGAACAAAGGACGAGATATTTTCAAGAGAAATCAATTTCAACATTATGAAGTCATGCTCTCAGTGTTATTCGCCAAGGATTTTGCAGCATCAAGTGGTTTGGAATTAACAAAATCCAGTCGGGAGGAGTTCTTGATGCTGCTGAATCAACTTGCTGTTACACTTGCTGGAAGTGGGCTTGGAATCATGCTTTGTGTTGCTGCAAAGACGTTTTCTGTCAATGCACTGTTTGATAGCAGAAAACTTATGAATATTGTATCTGGGCTTGGACTTATTTGGCTCTCAGCTGGTGTTAAGAATTTAAGAGATGCCTTTTTTTCTGTAACAGGAATCAATGAAAAAATCAGGCCGAAACAGAGACGAAATGTTTCTATATTGAAAAAGGAGTTGAGCCATGTATGTTTCAAGGTTTTTACCTTGATGGCCATCTCAGTTTTAAGGTTTGTGTAATTTTATCTTTCACGACTTAGGAATAATGATGAACTTCCCTGGTCTTTCATATGTAATATATAGTTTTAAACTTCAATTTCTTGCACAACATTGGAAAATTTCTTTCATGAGATCCCTTTGTTCATGTTTTTTACACTTATGGGTTATTTACTAGCGTATCTAGGGCCCATTGTTGATTGATCCTTATTGCAAACGCACCAGTTTTCGATGTGATGTTTTACTCATTCAATGGGGAATTATCATAATTGCATGATTCAATTCATACCAATTGTTGAGGTCCATTGAATATTGTATCATGATTGCATGTTTTGGTATCAAGCATTGTGTAGATTCTTGGAACATTGTGCCATTGGTGTATGATTCTATGAGCTGCTACAATCAAAGGTCCAACTGACCTTCTATCAAGGTGTGGACCTGTTATAAAATGGGCATTTCCCTACAATGATTATCATAATTGTTTTTGAGAACTGTGTTAGCCTAATCTTTGACTAAGCCATGCATATCAGATCTACTTTGTAACTAATGAGAATTAGAATCAGTGGGATGTGTAGGTTGGAGGTGATGTGGCTGATGGTTGGGGACTTAGGTGTACAAGGCTACAAGCTTTCCTCAACTAGCCGCTGCTGCCAGTCCATTGCTCCTCTATATGAGGACATACCTTTCCTAAGAATTTCTGTTGCACATTACCCTAGGTGAGATGATCAGGTAGTTCTGCTTCCACTTGCGCCTAGTGATCCATAAAAAATATAAAATTCTTTGTACTATTTTACAGGAGATTTGATGCATCTGTCCATGGTAGATGTTGTACTGTGTGCAGCCTTATGCCCCCTGCACTCTTATGCTTTGATAGATTAGCACCTTGAGAAGTAATATCTGGCACCATTGCCAATTTAAAGCAGCTAAGGTCTCTCCATCCATGGCTGGTAATACCAAACACGGGTAAGAGTCGAGGACAAATTATTTTGAGCGTGAAGTGTGAAGCTGTCAAATATTATGCCCATTATGCAAATCAAAAGCCATGAAGAGTGTGAAGTGGCATAGAGTATGAAGTGTGTTGAGCTGCAGAGAGTGTGAAGTCATATTTGTTAAAATTTCAGACCCCAACCAGTTTCAGTCGCTGATTTTTCAGCCAATGTTAAATGCCCAAACCCAGTTTTATAATAGCATATAGATACTTAGCAGCAAATAAACTTCAGAACTGAAACATGAGGATTCTGAACATCGTTTTAAGTGCAGAAATAAAATATCAGCAGTATGCAAAACTCATAAAATTTTGACACAAGAATTTTCAGTCTAACTTTGACCCTGGAAAAACCTACAAGGGGAAAACCAGTGAGAGAGGGAGATTTTTATTATTTAGGAGCTTCAGAGAATTCTGTTACAGTATATTCATCTTCAGAAATTTAAATGACAAACTTATCTTGACAACCGTGCCAATTCTTCAAGCAGGAAAATGAACCAACTCCTCAAAATTCTTCTCAGAATTTTCTGCAATAAATTACAGGTTTGCTCCTCGATTTCTGTGCCTCCAAACTGCTGTATGGCCACCTTGAAATTCGTGCCAACTGTCTCAGCCCAAAAACAGAGCAATTAATGCTGTACGACCGCCTTGGGAAATGTGCCAAAACTTCCAGAAAACAACACAGAACTTTCTGCTCGAAATCTGTGCCAAAAGGACAGTCGTACGGACCGTACAGAATCCGTACAGTACAGACTGTACTTTCTTGTCTTGAAATTCGTGCCCTTTTCTTTGCTGTACGGAACTCGAAATCTGTACAGTACGGCCTTAATTTTTGGATTGTACTTCGCCTCGATTTTTGTGCTTGCTCCTCTTGCTGTACGGCCTGCTCAATCCGTACAGTACGACCTGCTTTGAATGCTGTCCTTGCTGCCTCGATTTCTGTGCTAGTTTGCTGTCTTGGGATGCGTGCCCTAGCTCTCAGAAATGGCTGCTCTTTTGCTGCTCGAAAATGCTCTCTCTCTCTTGCTCTCTCCAAATTGCTGGAACAACTCAAGAATGGGTGCGCCCTCTTGCCCTAATCAACCTCATGAGGGAAGGTGAGGGGTTTTCTAATCTAACGGTTGAGATTAGATTAGATGGGTGGCTGAGATTTGGTGTTTCTTCACTCACCCTCACTTTAGTCATAAAGTTATCTTTTAATTTGCATCTTACAAATTAATTTGACTAGGACCCACATTAGACACTTTCTCCCCCTTAGGCGCCTAGGGAAGAGAAACACTTGCCATGGTACTTTATTTAATTAAAAAATTTAACACTCCCTCATACCGAGGAAAGTGTTACTCACCACTCCAAGCTCGTCCCTGAAAAATACAAACTTGCCCCTGTTCAATGCCTTGGTGAGTATGTCTGCAACCTGCTCCTCTGTAGATATGTACTGTAGCTCCACAACTCCTCTCTGAACATAATCACGGATGAAGTGATATCGAATCTTGATATGCTTAGACCGGTCATGAAAAACTGGATTCTCTGAGAGTTTAATGCAACTCTGATTATCACAGTAAATCATGGTAGGTCTCAACTGCACACCGAACAACCCAACCAACATCTTGCGAAGCCAAAGGGCCTCACAACTAGCTTGACTAGCTGCCATATACTTAGCCTCTGCTGAACTCAAAGCCACTGACTTCTGCTTCCGACTGAACCAAGACACAACTGTTGATCCCAATCCAAAGTAGCACCCTGAAGTGATTCCCCTGTCACTGACACATCCTGCCCAATCCGAGTCTGTATAGCCAACCAGACGAACTCCATCTCCTTTATGATAGTCCAAACCATAATCTACCGTACCACAAAGATACTTGAGCACATGTTTCGCTGCCACCCAGTGCACTCTCCTAGGCTCCACCATGAACTGGCTGAGAGTGTTGATAGCAAAACAAATATCTGGCCTGGTATTGACCAAATACATCAATGACCCGATCAACTGACGATACAAAGTGGAATCCACCAACTGTGTCTCAGAAGCATGAAGCTTCTTCCAGTTGGTAATCATGGGAGTGGTCATGGGCCTGTTATCCCCCATCTGAAATCTGCTCAGAATGTCACACACATACTTCCCCTATCCCAGGAAGATGTGTCCAGGCTCCTGCCAAACCTCCAATCCCAAAAAGTAATGCATCAGTTCGATATCATTCATCTCGAACTTTGAAGCAAGGCTCTCCTTGCAACTGCCGATGAGTCTCTCTGCCTCTGTAATGAAAAGATCATCCACATATAGTAGAAGAATGAGAGGATCCTCTCCAAAATGAAGTATAGGTTGGGATCTGCCTCACTCTTCTCAAAACCCAACTGTTGCAAATAGGCATCTATCCTTGAATACCAAGCTCTGGGAGCTTGTTTCAGCCCATACAATGCCTTCTTCAGTCTACACACATGAGACTCTCTCC
>ML777310.1:620261-704288 GCA_009831015.1 Picea engelmannii | reverse complement strand
GAGCTTCAGAGAATTCTGTTACAACATATTCATCTTCAGAAATTTAAATGACAAACTTATCTCGACAACCGTGCCAATTCTTCACACAGGAAAATGAGCCAACTCCTCAAAATTCTTCCCAGAATTTTCTGCAATAAATTACAAGTCTGCTCCTCGATTTCTGTGCCTCCAAACTACTGTACGACCACCTTGAAATTCGTGCCCACTGTCTCAGCCCAAAAATAGAGCAATTAATGTTGTACGATTGCCTTGGGAAATATGACAAAACTTCCAGAAAACAACACAAAACTTTTTGCTCGAAATCTGTGCCAAAAGGGCAATCATACGGATTGTACAGAATCCGTACAGTACGTAATGCACTTTCCTGTCTTGAAATTCGTGCCCTTTTCTCTGCTGTACGGAACTCGAAATCTGTACAATACGGCCTTAATTTCTGGACTGTACTTCACCTCGATTTTCGTGCTTGCTCCTCTTGCTGTACGACCTGCTCAATCCGTACAGTACGGCCTGCTTTGAATGCTATCCTTGCTACGTCGACTTCTGTGCTAGTTTGCTGTTTTGGGATGCGTGCCCTAGCTCTCAGAAATGGCTCCTCTCTTGCTGCTCGAAAATGCTCTCTCTCTTGCTCTCTCCAAAATGCTTGAACAAACCAAGAATGGGTGCGCCCTCTTGCCCTAATCAACCTCATGAGGGAAGGTGAGGGGTTTTCTAATCTAACGGTTGAGATTAGATTAGATGGGTGGCTGAGATTTGGTGTCTCTTCACTCACCCTCACTTTAGTCATAAAGTTATCTTTTAATTTGCATCTCACAAATTAATTTGACTAGGACCCACATTAGGCACTTTCTCCCCCTTAGGTGCCTAGGGAAGAGAAACACTTGCTTTGGTACTTTATTTAATTAAAAAATTTAACAATATTGATTATGAAGTTGCTACACCACAAAATGTGAAGCCGTGAAGCCACTGTGTAAAAGTTGTGTAGGTGCAAAGTGTGAACTTTGAAGTTGTCAAGCCACCAAAAAGTTTATGAGGGTTTAAATTGTGAAGATGCATTCCAAGGTGCAGAATCTTGGTTACAAAGAGTGCAAGTTAGGTGCGTGTGAGCCTTCGGTCCTAGTTATGATGGTAGAGTTTGACCTGGTTTTAAGGTGATTTGTGCAATAGAGCCTAACAAGAATGAGTGTAAATGGAAGTATGGTATCAATGTTGTTCAAAAAGCAAGACCTCCCCACTTTCAACTGTAACGGGAAAGAGGACACAACATGCCACAATGAGTGCAAAACTAAATAAACTATGAATTATCAAAATCACGATGTTTATTGGGTGCAATCTCTACCCACTACATTGAGAGATATTGCAAATGGATGGCAAGAAGATGTTCCTATTGAGCATTTCAAGAAGTTGACCAAGAATGGATTTAAGTTGCTTTAGGATGATAGTGAGGACATGAAATTGACAATTTGCAACAAAACAATGTGAGATAATTGGATCACACCACAATAGTTTGAACCCTAAAGGTGTTGGTGAAGAAATTGGTGTAAGAGTCTACATATGATTCATAATAGTGATAGAGTAGTGAGAGTTTATCAAAGGGATGCTTCTGAAATATTAAAGAGGATAAAGGTGATCCCATCTGTTACTATTTGAACTAACACCCTTGTGAAAAGTCCCAACAGATGTGCTAATTGGGGCAACAAGATGGGAAGTGCACCACTGTCAGCTCAGTGCACTTTCTCCTGCACTTAAAGCCAACTCTTAGAAGCCAAGGGGGGTATACCAAATAATGGAAATAAACCTCTTCAAGTGAATTAAAACCATGCAAATGTAGGATTTACTTTAATGAATCCACAATATATGTAACAAGACCATGCACAAGGATTCCAGTAAGTGAATATAATGTTCCAAAGATATACAACTAGAAACAATAGCATGGACCACAATTATATCCACTTGAAAGAAAGGTTAGGAGCTAGTGGATGTGTGTGCCAAATCTGATGTGTAAGATAAACAATATTAGCGATTTCAGATTTGTATTTAAGTCTATCACTCAACAAATAAAACTTCCAAGAGGTTAGAACCACTTCAAACTACTTTAGGGTACAAAGAGTGAAGACATTTAGCATCAATCAAAGGTGCAATGTGTGTTTGTGTTTACCACTTGATTATATGCTAAGAGAGGACAAGCTTAGGGCTGTCCTTCCACTTTCTAAATCTGTTTTATGAAAAAAACCGCAGAAATTTCAGAGTTAGATCATGAAAACACCATCTAAGAGAAATATTAAGGACAAGAGAACAAGATGTCTTGGATATTTCTACTTGGGCAAGAGATATTCTATACAACAACAACCAAACACGTGTTAGAAACAAGTTCTAAAGATATATAAGTATTAACTAATCAAGAACTTGTAAAATGGATCATGAATCCCCCTAGGGTTTAACAAGTTAGCACTTGGAATTCACCAAATAGACCTCTAAGTAAATGATAAGCAACTATTAGCACATTAAAGATCAAATTCACCTCTAGATATGTAAGATAAACATGAGCAAACAATTTAAAAATGAAGTAGAGGCTAGGTATGAGTAAGAAGACACCTTGAAGCACTAAACACTAGCCTTAGGGTTTCACCAAATCTGATTTTATTGTTATATTTTAATTTCCAGATTTGAGAAATACCTTAAGTACTAAACACTAGCCTTAGGGTTTCACAAAATCTGTTTTTTATTGTTGTAATTTAATTTCCAGATTTGAGAAATACCTTAAATCAACACACATGATGCTAGATAAGGTCTTGAAGCTTCCTTCTATAGGGCCATTTTTCCTCCTTAGGGTTAGAGATCAACAATTAAGCATAAACACTAAGATAAACTTGTATAGAAAATGAAATAAATTGTTAACTTTGCACTAGACAATGAAAGAAATTTAAATTAACATTTTTCTTTGATTTTTCACTATTATATTTATTTCTAAATAACAATTTATTTTTATTTTTATTTTTATATTTTAGGTTTTTTTGGTTGGTTGTTGGATATAGGACAAGTGCACATTTTTATCCAATGGAGTCGAGAAGTATGTCCCTCTAATAATTCGTCATTCCTATCTTAAGGATTAGGGTAAGAGATTAGAACCCTAGGGAAAAACAATAATCCCATATATAATCAAGACAAGATATGAAAACAAAAGGCCCTACAACAAAACATCCCACAAGGAAAGACCTTCACCAACAAGACCAGCTGTAGCTTGTATATAATACCTAAAACCCTTGCCAAGGAACCAAAGGAAAAGCAAAACAAGAGATTGAACACTTACCAAACCAAACAAAGGAAGATGGAAGAGAAAATGCCCTAGATGTCCTTCCAAGTAGTTGATTAACTTCTCAAATGGATGGATCTAGCTAACTAATAGAAGCCTTGAACATTCACTCATTTTTGATGCACCAAATGGTGTATATATATTAAACATGTTCCATTAGTCTTATTAAAACCATTCATATAATCTCTTAACATGTCATCTCTTTCTTAATATTATGTATAATTTTATATTTTGATTTTATAACATCACTTTATACATTTACATTAAATAAACATTGAAATTTGTAACATTTAAATAGTACGTCATTTCTTAATGGAAGTTGAAAAAATAAATATAATGAGGGAATAAAATGGAATATGGATTAATGTGTTTAACAAAATAATTTCTTAACATGTAATCTCTTAATATTATGTAAAATTTTATATTTTGATTTTATAACATCATTTTATACATTGAAATTAAATAAACATTAAAATTTGTAACATTTAGATAGTACTTCATTTCTTAATGGAAGTTGAAAAAATAAATGTAATGAGGGAATAAAATGGAATATGGATTACTGTGTTTAACAAAAACCTTTTCAAATAAATAATTAGAAAGACATATGATGATAAAGAGAAACGATGTAAATAATTGCACTACTTGGAGAAGGGCAATAAGAGAATCTAAGAACCACGGACAACAACAAATTATTCAAGCAAGGAGTGGTTTGAGTTATGTTAGAATTGTTATATTCAACTTTTCAAAGAGTATAATATATTTTTGCTTTGGTGTATCATGATTTACAAGGAGTTTTCCTATGAACCTAATGTTTCAAATGACTCAAATGAAGGCCATTCAAGATGAACTTGGATTATACAATTATAACCTTAAAAGAGACGATCATTTAGACTATACACAATGTTGACATTACAATCAAGGAGAGTATAAGTGACTCTCTATCTCAATTTTTTGTTTCCCAAAAGGAATGGTTGGTTACAAATTTGTAAAATCTTTAGGTGTGAATGTAGTACCCAAAAATGATCATCTTCCAATGTGATCCCAATTGAAGTTATACATCAGCCTCATATCTCTTGCAATTTACCTTGATGAAGACTACACATAAGGGTGTGTTATTTATGAATACTAATGTGATCCCAATTGAAGTTATACATCAGCCTCATCTCTCTTGCAATTTACCTTGATGAGGACTACATATAAGGGTGTGTTATTTATGAATACTGGGGAATGGGGGGAGGTTCATGAAGGATGGTTCATAACTAAAGTATGACCATGCTGTAGCTAGCACCTGATTCGTTATGATACTTGAAATGAGCTACAACTTGCATATACAATAGTGTAAACATTGTTATAGACAAATTGATAAACTAGTTAGGTTGAATAACTAAAGGACCTTGAGCCAACATATGCATTAATTGAAGTAGTGAAGATCAACTCCACACATGAGCTAGTTGAACAAGGAAAACCTTACATATTCTGGGATTATTATGAAGGGATCCAATTCTCCTTGTTGCCTATAACCCACACATGGAGTGGTCTTTATATGTTCACACTTGACATCCTTAAGTTGATGATGATATGTAGGTTGGTAAGAACCAAAAACTATTTGGATTTTGAGACACAATTAAAATGGTGGAGGTTGTTATAATAGGTCTCATGATAACTATTCTTAACACTTCTATGAATTTTAAGGTTAAAGAGGTAGATGAACTAAATGGACTAGTTAGTGGAACCATTCTCTAAAATGGTTTTTGAGTTTAGCTGAGGGAAAAGAGCATTCGAAAAAAAACGATGAAGGAAAACAATGGTAACACAATGATATGATAAAAAAACAAGTGGAGCATCGACCCTCTCCTAATTGATTTTATTTTGTTTAATGACCATACATGGGAGGCTCAATGTTTTAAGGAGATGGTATCAATTTTCACATGCAACTCTATGTGATTAATTTTCAGATCTGAAAATTGCTTCCTAGTGAACTAACAATAAACCCTAACTGTTATCACTGAACAATTTTACACTGAAAATTATTGACTGAAAATATATGCAATGGAAACAACAAGATCATAGATGAATCATCAATACACATATGAGACACAATTTATGTTATGTAACCTTGTTAATTTCAGAAAATTTGAGGGAAAAACCATCCCTCCCAGCGATCACAATTACATCAAAATCTGAGGACAACCTTGTCTTCCAATAACCAGAAAAATAAAAAAACCAAACCACAACAAATCCATGGAAATTTCCTTTGTTCATAAATCTGCTGCAGACCACCTGTACGACCTGCCGAAGTCACCTGTACTACTGCTGACATCAGCTTGTACGTACCTACTCTTGCCTAGAAACCCTATATGGACGTATGCGATTCACCTTACTACAACCAGTGTACATATGCAACTATGCCTCAGTGCAACCTGTGTATATGCCACTATGCCTATTGCAACCCGCGTACATATGCGATTGTGCCCACTGCAACCCATGTACATACGTGATTGTGCCCATTGCAACCCACGTACATATACGATTGTGCCCACTGCGACCCGCGTACATGGACAAAAACCTGTACGAAAACTTCCGTACGATTCATGTATGTTTTCTTCCTTCTACGACTGCCTCTCTCTTAGGCCATATTTTCCAAAGCTATAGACATTCCCTTACTGAAATCACCAAGCTCCTTGACATAAGTGTAGACTCACTTATGCCAACTCCATCAAGTCTCCACACACTCTACACACTATGAAATGTCAGAATGACCTCTCTCCTTTATATACAAGTCTTAGGGGTCAACATAGAATCCCCTCCACAAGTCAACATCAAATTATACTTTCTTGTGGGTGTGAAGCCCCAACACAAACCCACGAAGCCCATCATCAAGCCCATGAATCCCCAACTTCATTTCAAGGGCGTTTTCACCCAAACAAAAGTGTGATGTGTTGCCGACGACAATTCCCACATGCCCAACATCTAGGGTCATGTGAGAATACCTACCCGAGGCTACAAAAATCAACATTCCCTCTTAGCGAGGGAGGTATTCTTACCACACTCCACAATGGAAGTAGCTCTGTCTCCCATCCTGGGATTAGCTCTATCTCCCGCACTAGATCCACTACCACAAATGCTCTCCAATCTGTTGAAATAATGTATCTGCAAAGTGTATTCTAATTATTATTGGGGTATTATTCATTAGATCAATCCCCTATTGCGGATTGATCATGTCGGCTATTGTAAAAGACCAAATCCCCTTTTTCGGATTGGCTAAAGTATAATTGTAATAGGCAGAATAAAAAGGTCGGCCCCAAAATATATTAAAGAGGCCCCAGAATATATTAAAGGTGGTTATAACCACCCATAAAAAGAAGTCGGCCCTGCCAGTGAAGAGACACTTCATGCCAGAATTGTATAAATAAGGAGGCTAGCGCCTCACTTAGACACACACTCACTTGTTTATTGAGAGACAAGTTTCAGAGCTGCAGTTGGAGAAGAGAGAGAGAGAGAGGCACATTCTTGGGAGAGAAATTTCTGTATTTGTTTGAGTTATCTCTTGGCATTGTATTGGCTATCTATAATAAGGAAGTTTTGTTGGGTTTTCTCCCCCATGAGGGTTTCCCAGGATAAATGATGCGTCTCTTGTGATTGTGTATTTCTCAATGATCCTATCTTATGCTATTGTTATCTAATGAAATGCAAAGAACTCTAATAATAGCTTAAACCTTAACATGGTATCAGAGCTAAGCTGAAGAGAGAATCTTTCACAACAGAAAGTGAAAAACATCATTGTTTCCGTACATGCAAATTAGGGATTTTTGTTGATGAAGTATTTTAGCCCTAAAACCATCTAGAAAAGTGCACCCTTCCTCAAGGATCACTTTTGCATCCTCAGCGCAACTTTTCGGTGGCTAGATCTTTCGGAAAGTGAAACCCTAGTTTCACAAAGTCCAGAAGTATCAAAAGTACCAGAGTACCAGAGGTACCGAAAAACTAGAAGCACCAGTCCAGAAATCCGCAAATCAAGTTTGGAGGGGTAAAAATTGGATTTTCTCAGATCCAAACACACCAGGCTACTCGCCTTAGCCAAGCACACCTCCCGGTAAGTTCAGAATTTGATTTTGAGCATTTTCATTTTTGGACATTTTCCTAGCTCCAGGTAAAAGATGTCTGCAAGCACTAATCTTGTTGACAAGTTGGAAGGTGTGGAAAACTTCCATGCCTGGAAGTATAGGATTGGTCTCATTCTTGAAGAGAATGACCTAGCAAGATTCATCAAAGAAGAAGTGCTGGAACCTGACGATGCTGTAGACAAAGCAAAGCATCAAGAGGACATGATTAGGACCAAAAGAATCATTGTAGATTCAATCAAAGATCACTTGATCCCGTATGTGTCATCAAAGAAGACTCCGAAAGAAATGTTTGATGCCCTACGCAAACTATATGAAGGAAAGAAAATAAACCGGAAGATGAATCTAAGAACTCAGGTCAAGAATACAAGTATGTAGAAAGGAGAATCAATCCAAGAATATTTCTCCAGAATATCCCAATTCAAAGAACAACTAGAAGCAATAAGAGATACTATAGACGAAGACGAACTTATAATGATGGCCCTAAATGGTCTCACAAGACCTTGGGATGAATTCATCCAAATGATTTGTGCCAGAACGGAGAAACTAAAGTTTGATGGTTTATGGGAAGAATGCATTCAAGAAGAAACAAGAGTAGCTAACCGAGAGGCTTTACTAGAAAGAGAGGAAGATCAAGCCCTAGCTACTCACACCAAAGGAGGAAGAAATAAATCTTCTAGAAAGAAACTCATAAAGAGTCTCACCCCCAAAACAAATTCAGTCATAAAGAATCTCATCCAAAGATATTCCAGAAGAAAGGACAACAAAAGGAAAGAGATTACTCATCTGTCCAATGCTATCATTGTGACAAGATGGGACATATTGCGAGATATTGTCCAGCAAGACGTGAATAATACAAGAGGAAAAATAAGAGGCACAATGACCATGCAGTTGAATATGAAGAGCTACCCGCAAAGATGTTAAGAGAAAAAATTAAAGACTATGTCTTAATCTCATCCCTCTCAGGATCGGTAACACCTGGAGAGGACACTTGGCTCATTGATAGTGGTGCCTCCAAGCACATGATAGGACAAAGAGATATTCTCTCTTACATTTCAGAAATGAAGTTTTCTCAGAAAGTGAGACTTGGAGATGATTACCAATATCCCATCAAGGGAGTGGGAGAATCAAACTACAAACTTAATTCAGGGAATTCAATGAAGATGAAGGACATACTCTATGTACCAGGTTTGACAAAGGACCTACTCTCCATATCAGATTTAGAAAAGAAAGGATTAAGAGTTTCCTTTATAGATGGAGAAGTTCTTATGTGGGCTAAAGGAGAAACTATAAAAGAAGCAATCATCGTTGGAAAAGAAAAAGGTGGCTTGTATAAGCTAAAGGGTCACTCATAAGCTGCCATGACCCATGCCATTGAGAATCCATGTGAACTTTGGCATAGAATATTAGCCCACATCAACTACAAGGCACTACCATACATATCCAAAGCAGTCACAGGTCTCTAGAACTCAAGGTTGACCATGAAGGCGTGTGCAATGGATGTGCACAAGGGAAGAACATCAAGAACCCTTTTTCGAAGAGAGACAACAAAGCAGAAGGAGTCCCAGAACTCATTCATTCAGATGTGTGTGGCCCAATGCCATCATCCCCCATCAGTGGTTATGTATACTATGTATCTTTTATTGATGATTATTCTCGTAAGACCTGGGTGTACTTTTTGAAATCAAAAGATGAAGTGTTCAGTAAATTCAAGGAATTCAAAGCCTTGATAGAGAATCTTTCCGAAAGAAAGATCAATATACTCAGATAAGATAATGGAGGAGAATACACCTCAAAAGAGTTTGTGAACTTCTGCAAAAATGTTGGGATCAAGCGGGAGCTCACCACTCCTTGCAATCCTCAACAAAGCGGTGTAGCAGAAAGAAAGAACAGAATGATAATGGAAGTAGTGAAGACCATGATCCACGATCAAGATCTTCCTATGTGCTTATGGGAAGAAGCAACAATGATAGTCGTATATGTGCAAAACCGATTGTTCCATAGTGCACTTGGGGTTCAAGACCCTAGAAGAGATGTTCATCAGAAATAAGCCAGAGGTAAGCCATCTCAAAATATTTGGCTTCCCAGTATTTATACATATTCCGAAAGAGGAGAGAAACAAGCTGGAACCCTTAGGAAAGAAGGGAATATTTGTGGGATATTGTGAGGTCTTCAAGGCCTTCAGGATTTATATACCAGGTCACCATCACATTGAGATTTGCAGGGATGTGACCTTTGATGAAGATGCAACGCTCAAGAAATTGAGAAGATGCCAGCTTGAAGAAGTATGTGAAGAGGAACCTGTAGCTCCTAGAGTTGTAGAATCAGTGAGGGAGGTTCCCAGAGATGCATAACCAATGAGGGAAGTCGTAACTTTCCCCGATGAGGAAAATCTAGAAGATCATGACATAGTAGAATTTCAAGAACCTCCTTAGATGACGATCTCCCATAAGAGAAAGACAGCTTGGGCTAGAGAGATTATTCAAGATGGAGAGAAGTATGGGGTTCCTGAAGGAACCATGAGACATGTGAAGAGACCTAAGCCATTCTACAACTATATGGATTTGATGTGTGATCTCCTAGAAAATGAGCCTACTTGCTTTGAAGAAGCCATTTAGAAGAAATAATGGGTAGATGCCATGACAGAGGAATGCCAATCCATAATAAAGAATGATTTATGGGAAATAGTTTCCAGACCGAAGAGTAAGGATGTGGTATCTTCCAAATGGATTTTCAAAATAAAACATGCTGTTGATGGAAGTATTGAAAAATATAAAACAATATTTGTCGCTCGTGGATTTTCTCAAAAGGAAGGCATTGACTATGAAGAGACATTCACTCCTGTAGCCAGATACACTTCGATAAAAACCATCATAGACCTTGCAGCTAAGATGAAGTGGAAATTACACCAGATGGACATAAAGACAACTTTCCTAAATGGTGTCATCGAAGAAGAAGTGTATATAGAGCAACCTCAAGGATTTGAAGTTGAAAACATGAAGTCTCATGTCTTCAAGTTGAAGAAGGATCTGTATGGATTGAAGCAAGCTCCTAAAGCTTGGTATGGCATGATAGACAACTTTCTGACGAGCTTGGGATTTACCGAGAGTAAATAAGATTCTAACCTCTACTTCAAGGTTATGAACGATGAGCCAATGATATTGATGTTGTATGTGGATGACTTATTCTTAAATGGAGAAGAAAAGCTCATCATGGAATGTAAGAAGAAGCTCGCCTCCGAATTTGGGATGAAAGACCTTGGCCTAATGCATTATTTCTTAGGTCTTGAGGTATGGCAGAGCCTAGAGAGGATCTTCCTTAACCAAGGGAAGTATGCAGTCGAAATCCAAGTTAGAGTGCAAGTCCATGAATACACCCATGGAAATGAACCTGAGGCTACTGGTCGACACTTCATCAGAATTGATTGATGCCACACTGTATAGATAGATCATTGGATCACTGATGTACTTGATGAACACCAGACTAGATATTTGTTTTGCCATGAACACCTTGAGTCAGTTTTTGGTAGAAACCAGACATGTTCACCTAGTTGCTTCAAAACATGTGATGAGGTACCTTAAAGGTACATTAGATTATGGTCTCAGTTATGATGGAGATCATGATTTCACATTGAGTGGATACACTGATTTAGATTGGGCTGGAAGTGTCTCTGACAAGAAGATCACTTCAGGATGTTGTTTCAGTTTGGGATCAACCATGATCTCATGGCAGAGTAGGAAGAAATCCAACATTTCTCTCAGTACAAGGGAAGCATAATACATTGTTGCATGTTCTACTAGCTGCGAAGCTATATGGTTTCATAAGTTATTGACTGGTCTATTCAACCTAGAGATGGAAACAACCACGATCCTATGTGACAACCAGAGTTGCATAAAGATGACAGAGAATCCTGTATTTCATGACAAGTCGAAACACATGGAGATCCGATATCATTACATCCATGACATGGTGCAGAGAGGAGCCATAAAGCTTCAATATGTTAGCATGGATGAATAGGTTGTCAATGTGTTGACCAAGCCTCTATCTCGTCTAAAGTTTGAGCACTTTGAGATAAGCTTGGTATAGTCCGAAAGGACCTCCCTCGAAAGGGGGAGTAGTGTTGTGTTGAGATATATCTAGTACTGTGCATCCAACTTAATCGCTATGACGTAAAGACAGCCTAGTTGCTGTGTTGAGATATGCCTAGCACTGTGCTTCTAGCTTAATTGCTGTGACGTAAAGCCAGTCTAGTACCGTACTTCCAGCTTAATTGCTGTGACGAAAATCAAGCCAAGTATTGTGATTCTAGCTTAATTGCTGTGACAAAAAGCAAGTCGAGTATTGTGCTTCCAACTTAATTGTTGTGACGAAAAGCAAGTCGAGTATTGTGCTTCCAGCTTAAATGCTGTGACAAAGAGCAAGCCGATTATTGTGCTTCCAACTTAATGGCTGTGACGTAAAGCCAACCTAGTACTGTGCTTCCAGCTTAATGGCTGTGACATAAAGTTAGTCTAGTATTATGATTCCAACTTAATTGTTGTGTAGTTTGCCAACCTCATGCTGTGATGATGAGCCAACCTCGTGCTGTGAAGATGTGACCAACCTCGTGCTGTGATGATGATTTATTAGTTTTATACTAATCCATATTGATGTAGATGACGATTTCATTCCACTGATAATGACGATGCTGCCGATGAGAAAAACTTCCGATGATTTATAGATATGCCAGTCAGTGTTCCAAGATCATATTGATGATGCTGTCCTCTCACCCACCTGATGCTGTTGATGATGCTGTCCTCTCTCTCGCCTGATGCTATTGTAGAATACCCTTTTTGTTAAGGGGGAGTGTTGAAATAATGTAAATGAAAAGTCTATTCTAATTATTATTGTGGTATTATTCATTAGATCAATCCCCTATTGTGGATTGATCATGTCGGCTATTGTAAAAGACCAAATCCCCTTTTGCGGATTGGCTAAAGTATAATTGTAATAGGCAAAATAAAAATTCAGGCCCAAAATATACTAAAGAGGCCCCAAAATATATTAAAGGTGGTTATAACCACCCAGAAGAAGAAGTCGACCCTTCCAGTGAAGATACACTTCCACAAGTGCCAGAATTGTATAAATAAGGAGGCTAGCGCCTCACTTAGACACACACTCACTTGTTCATTGAGAGACAAGTTTTAGAGCTGCAGTTGGAGAAGAGAGAGAGAGAGAGGCGCATTCTTGGGAGAGTACTTTGTGTATTTGTTTGAGTTATCTCTTAGCATTGCATTGGCTATCTATAATAAGGAAGTTTTGCTAGGTTTTCTCCCCCATGAGGGTTTCCCAGGATAAATGATATGTCTCTTGTGATTGTGTATTTCTTAGTGATCCTATCTTATGTTATTGTTATCTAATGAAATGAAAAGAACTCTAATAATAGCTTAAACCTTAACACAATCCACTTGATTGGCTGCTCACCTTATCATTGAGGTAAGTCCTGCTGTCTGGCATGATCCCTCCTTGGAAGACACCCTATTCCTAGAAGCCTCCTGCTCCCAAGCATCCTCCCTCACCATCTCTATTAGCACCATGACTTTCACAGCTAAGGTTAGAGGTTTTTCAACAATTTGTAAAATCATGCATGTTAGCATCCATATTGTTTTTATGCCTGGCATCATCTAACATCTCCAAGGGTTAGTTTCAAAAGGAAGCTTATCATTTATTATTTCCATTTCCATTTGCAACTGCGCGCGACAAAATTTGCTACGTGCTGTGCAGAGCACTTCACCGCACAAAGGATTTTTTTGCACAGAGGGATGTCGTGCATGGAATGTTGTCACGCATAGGATGTCGTCGCGTAGTGGATTTTGTCACGCAGTGGATGTTGTCGCACACAGGATGTCATCGTGCAGTGGATTTTGTCGCGCAGTGGATTTCGTCACGTAGTGTATGCTGTTGCGCATAGGATGTTGACACGCAGTGGATTTCATCCCGCAATGGGCTGTCACTCATTGAATGTTGTCGCGCAGAGGATGTCATCACACAGTGGATTTCATCGCGCAATGGATTTCATCGCGTAGTGGATTTCGTCGCACAGTGGATGTTGTCACACATATGATGTCGTCACGCAGAGGAGGTCATCGCGCAGTGTATTTCGTCATGAAAAGGATTCTGTCACGCAGAGGAGGTCATCACGCAGTGTATTTCGTCATGAAAAGGATTCTGTCACACAGAGGATTTTCCTACGCATATGCTATAGGTCGTGCTGCGCAAATGACTGGTTTAGTGGTCAAATTAAAGATCATTTTCTGAACAACAGGAGAGGAATTTTGAAAATCCCCGAGAGGTTTTTGTTGAGGACAAACCAGATAATAAAAACCTCTCTCAGATTTGAAAAACGTTTCATATTTTTGGATATTCGAAGGAATATTTGAGCCTTATTTTTCAATTTTCATGATTTCCTTTCCAAGACATGTTTCTGCGACAAGTATTTCAGCCAGCTGGTGATGAATTTCGAGAAAAAGAGAGAGGGTTTTCTTTATAACAATCTTAAATACGAAAAACTCTCTCAGTTTCATAAAATAGATTTTTATTTGTGATATATGACGTCATCTTTAATGCCTATTTTCCCAGTTTGCTGTGCAATCCACTGCATTTTTTGCTGAAGGTTATTGTTGCGTAGCAGACTTGCTGTGCAAGGGTGACATAGTGTCCAAAAATGCACATGATGAATCATCACAACCATATGGTCTAATTTTTATCATGATCAATGATTGTAAATAATATTTCGGTTACGATTATGACCAAGTCGGGTTTTCTATTTTTAGTGAATCCGTCGAAGTTATTGTTCTCTTTCAAAGAAAACAGATCCATGATTCTAGGAGGGAGTAGTTCGACCCTAGCAGCCAAGGGTGACGTTAGTTTTTTATATATGGGGATCATTTTCATGTAAACAGGGTTGGTTGGCAAAACAATGTAGACAGTGACTGTTGATTGTAGTTTTTTTATCCGACTGAGATTTAATGCAAAAGTCCTGAAGCTTTGATGAAAAGATTCTAATTGTAGCAGTTGGATGTATTGTTTCCTCTCTTTGTGTATGTACTTCCTGTATTCTTTATTCATATCTATTTCTATCTGAATCTGAACGTAATTTTGAACTTGGGATTCCCTGCGCAGTGCCCTGGGATTAGCACCATTCAGACAAACCATTTTCCTCTAAGTTAACTCCGAATTCATCCTCAGAGGTGCTCCGAGTTACTTCATGTGTTTTTTCTGCCTCGCTACACACCCCGATTTTTAAATTGAAGACTGTTGCTCATTTAGTCTTTATCCTCTCAAGTTTAGTCACCGAGTCATTTGTTTCTATCATTTTCTTAAATCGACTCCATTGCCCAATGGTACTTTCTCTTTTGCTTGTCCTACCATCCCTTTTAAAACAAAAATAAACATATCCTATTGTAGAATATGAACTCTATGCATTTATTGGTGAAATAGTTGAGTTATTACTAGTCATTAGACATATGAGAGAGCCCTATTTGGTTGTATAGGTCAGAATACAGTTTAAAGTTGGTTCAAACAATTACCTCAGGGATTTCTTTGATACATCCCAAAGACATTACCGAGTGCTAACATTTTGGCATCGTTGCCGGGGATGGAATTGAATAATTTTTCCTTGGGAAGAACAACATTGTTTTAGTTCTAAGGTCTGAGAGCAACAAACACTTAGGCACATATTGGCTGTATTTCTGCTTTGGCGACTCTATACATCAGAAAATCAGTTTGAAGGTGATTCCACTGGAAGAAGAATCCAGAGATAAATTTTTCATGGCGACTCCAATCAAGCTTCAAATGTGATTCAAAGACTCCAATGGAGAATGAGACCAGTGGACAGAGATATGGAAGAGCAGTATGGAAAAATCAGGTACTCGAGAATGAGTTTAGTCCAAGAAGTACTTTTCTGTTTTATCAATATCTTCTTGTCCTTTCCTGATTTTTTCAAAATAATATTTCTTCACTTACTGCATTCAAATGAAGCCCATAGATCTACCCTTGTATATTCTCCATTGCAAACTATAGGTATACCTCCTTCTTGTATAACCGATATTCACCAAGCTCCTTCCTCTGAGCCATATAATGTTCATGATCATTCTTGTGAGATTAATGAAACCAAAGTTGAGCTTGTACCTTCTGTTCTTAATCATGCACCCTCCAAGATTCGAGAAAGATACAGTCCTCTTAAATTGCCTTCCATCCTTCACGACTTTCCTGTGAAATATTATAAGTACCTTCCTAGGTTCGATGGAGAGCTTGATGGACATTCCACTGAAAAATGTATTTAGGTCTTTGAGCATTTTATAGACCTTTTTGAGATTGAACACAATGATGTGTCTATGAGGGCCTTTTCTCTATGCTTACAAGGAGATGCCAAAGCATGGTTCAAACATTTGCAGCCTCAGTTGATTAGCTCGTGGGATGAATTGAGGGAAACTTTCCGTAGATTTTGGGGTGAGAGAAATTCATGGGATCTACTCCTTTTAGAGTGTTACACCATGAGAAGAATGAAAGATGAAACCATCTCAAATTTCAGTAGGAGGTTTGCTAGTCTTTTTTATAAACTGCCTAAAGAAGTCCAACCTCCTGAAGTTGCTGCCATGCTCCATTACGTAACAAACTTTCAATAAAACTTATATTTTCTTCTGATGGAGAGGAAGTCCATGTCTTTGCAACAGATGTTCAACAATGCTCATGAATTTGCAGACAATATTCATGCATGTAAGGAGCTGCAAAATCATATTTTGGATGAGAAATTGAAAGCTGAGGAACCAGAGACTGTGCATAATATGCAGGAGGCTGATCATGTCATAAGTTTTCCTGAAGGATGTCATGAGGATGTGTTTGCAAAGAATGATGATCAACTTGAAGAACAAGCTACTCTCTTGAATTGCTTTGATACTAATTTAAATTTGGATCCATGTCATCATGAGCAAGAAGCTGATTGTTTTATGTATTCATTTGTAGACAATTAAGAAAATGAATTTGCATATCATCTTGTTGAAGAGCGGGTTGATGTCCCAAGATTTTTCTTGTTAGATGAGATTACATGTGTTGTTTATTTGCCTATATATGATGAATATGATGATGGTTATGATGTTGACTTCCTAGAACAACCAACTGCACGTTCTTTATCAGAAAATGTTCCTTTTCAATAGTGTAATGAGAGCAATCAACTTGCATATCACAGTTACAAAGAAGAATATGAAGAAAATACCGAATCAGCTGAAGGAAATTCTTTACCTTTATGCTTTGCTTCGTTTAAATTGTTGAAAGAAAATTTAAAGATCATCACTGAGGCAGAGGAATGTGTGATGATGCAAAATCACACTGATTCATGGGAAAAAATTGACAAGAAATTGCATCAATCTTCTCATGTGTTTGATGACCCTGTTATTTGTTATGTAGAAGGTCTTGTCAATTCAAAATTGCAGCCATTGGTCAAAGATGAATCTAAAAATGAGTATGTTCAGCAATCCAAAGAAATAAAAAAAATGTGCATATGACAGTAGTGAAGAAAATGAAGAAGGTTTTGAATCAAGTGAAAGAAACTTGCCATTGTGTTTTGCTTCTTTCGAATTGTTGAAGAAAAATGTTTATAATGTTTCAAATAAGAAATCCTCTAGGAATGATGTTGAATATGAAGAAAGCAGTGGACTTGCAAATGAAAACTGTCTTCCATTATGTTTTTCTTCCTTTGAATGGTTGAAAGTAAATCATGAGATAACAGATGAAGCATTGAAGTCTGACTGCATTCACAGTGACATTGTTTTACATGAGAAAATTGTTATCAGTGAAGAGGATCAACAACCTTCTCATACTTTTAATGTCCCTGTTGTTGATTACATGGAAGGTTATTTTAGTTCAGATTTGCAGCCTGTGATCAACTACCAACTTGGAAATAAATATGATGGTCAATCAACATCATTGTTAGATATGGATTGCTTGTCACTAGGGGTTTCATTTCAGCCAACATTGCCTTCTGATTCAGAAGATTGTTATTTCCAGCAGTCTCAACATATTTTTCAGCCTTTTTGTGGTAATCAACAGGTTGAATTACATGAAAACAAGGATGCAGTGGAAGGGGTGAAACATGATTGTTGTTTTATGTATGTTCTGGAGGATCCATTTGTAGTTTTGTTGGAGGTGAAAAACAATCCCAATGTTTTTAATTTTTTGATATTTGAATTCATAGATAAATTTTTGAATGACTTATCAGTAAACAGGATTTGGAGAAAGCATGTGCAAAGAAAGCAAAAAGTGGATAAAGTGCTTGCATGGTTTGATTTACATTTTTATTTCACTTGATTGGTATCTTTTTCAGCAGTTAGGGTAGGTAGGAGTGCGAATAAGCTCAGTACTACGAGCATTTCTTTTAGCAATCTGCAATTTTCTTTTTCAGCTTAGTTTCAAATTTCAGTTTGGACCATATATAGCTTTGGGTTTTCAGTGGATGGAGGTTACAAGTTACAGCTGGAAAGTTGAGTTTGGGAGCAGCCCAATGGATATGCGTCTGGTCTACTGTTCTTTGCTACCTAACAGAGAGGATAACATCCTCGTTTAAGCCAACTGTTAGCACCATGATTTTCATAGCTAAGGTTAGAGGTTTGTCAACAATTTTCAAAGTCATGCATGTTAGCACCCATATTGTTTTTATGCCTGGCATCATCTAACATCTCCAAGGGTTAGTTTCAAAATGAAGCTTATCATTTATTATTTCCATTTCCATTTGCAACTACACGTTGCAAAATTTGCTATGTGCTGCGCAAAGTACTTCACCACGCAAAGGATTCTGTCGCACAGTGGATTTCATCATGCATTGGGATATCGTGCATGGAATGTTGTCGCGCATAGGATGTCATCGCGCAGTGGATTTCGTCGTGCAATGGATATTGTCATGCACATGATGTCATCACACAACAGATTTCGTCGTGCAATTGATTTCATCACACAGTGGATGCTGTCGTGTAGTGGATTTCATCGCACAGTGGGCTGTCGCGCATGGAATGTTGTCGTGCACAAGATGTTGTCTTGCAGAGGATGTCACTGTGCAGTGGATTTTGTCGCGCAATGGATTTCATCATGTAGTGGATTTCGTCGCGCAGTGGATGTTGTCGCGTAGTGGATTTCATCGTGCAGTGTATTTCGTCGTGCAAAGGATTATGTCATGCAAATGACACTTTCACGCAAAGGATTTTCCTGCGCACATGCTACAGGTCACGTTGCACAAATGACCGGTTTAGTGGTCAACTTCAAGATCATTTTATGACCAACTGGAGAGGAATTTTAAAAATCCCCAAGAGGATTTTGTTGAGGACAAACCAAATAATAAAAACCTCTCTCATATTTGAAAAAAATTTCATATTTTGGGATATTCAAAGGAATCTTTGAGCCCTATTTTTTAGTTTTCATGATTTCCTTTCCGAGACATGTTTTTATGACGCGTATTCCGACTAACTGCAGATGAATTTCGAGAAACGGAGAGAGGTTTTTCTTTCTAAAGATTTTAAATAAAAAAATTTCTCTCAGTTTTGGAAAATAGATTTTAATTTGTGAGATATGACATCATCTTTAACGCCTATTTTCTCAGTTCGTTGCGCAATCCACTGCGTTTTTTGCTGTAGGTTACTGTTGCGTAGCAGACTTGCTGTAGGGTGACATAGTGTCTAGAAATGAACATGATGAATCATCACAACCATATGGTCTAATTTTGATCATGATCAATGACTGTAAATAATATTTCGGTTACGATTAAGATTTGGCAAAGTGAGGTTTTCTATTTTTAGTGAATCCATTGAAGTTATTGTTCTCTTTCAAAGAAAATGGATCCATGATTCAAGGAGGGAGTAGTTAGACCCTATTATCCAAGGGTGACATTATTTTTCTATATATGGGGATCTTTTTCATGTAAACAAGGTTGGTTGGAAAAACATTGTAGACAATGACTATTGATTGTAGTTTTTTGATCCGACTGAGATTTAATGCAAAAGTCTCGAAGCTTTAATGAAAAGATTCTAATTGTAGCAGTTGGATGTATTGTTTCCTTTCTTTGTGTATGTACTTCCTATATTCTTTATTCATATCTATTTCTGTTTGAATTAGAACGTAATTTCAAACCCGGGATTCGCTACGCAACACCCTGATATTCACGCCATTCAGACAAACCATTTTCCTCTAAGTTAAATCCAAATTCATCCTCAGAGGTGCTGCAAGTTACTTCATGTGTTTTTTCCCCCGCACCACACACCCTGATTTTTAAACTGAAGACTATTGCTCATTTAGCCTTTATCCTCTCAAGTTCAGTCACCGAGTCATTTGTTTCTATCGTTTTCTTAATTCGACTCCATTGCCCGATGGTACTTTCTCTCTTGCTTGTCCTACCATCCCTTTTAAAACAAAAATAAACATATTCTATTGTAGAATCTGACCTCTGTGCATTTATTGGTGAAATATTTGAGTTATTACCAGTCATTATACACATGAGAGAGCCCTCTCTGGTTGTATAGGTCATAATACAATCTAAATTTGGTTGAAACAGTTACCTCAGGGCTTTATTTGATACATCCAAAAGAAATTACCAAGTGCTAACAATATCAACCCATGAAACCCTCCTGATAGTCTTCGAAGATGCCTCTCTCCCATATGGACCTAAAGGTTGGCTCCCACTTAATCTGTACAATCTCTAGAACCATCTACTCCCTCTGAACCCACTGACCTCCTTTGAAGTCTAATCTCCTTTGAAAAATCTTGGGAGGCTGCTCCTCCCTACTGGACCCTGAGGGCTGAATCCCTTGAACTATGGCTCTCTCTAAGCCGACACTACTAGTGGGGCCACCTGCCTCACCACTGGTGGTGCTACCTGCTTCACCACTGATGGAGCCACTTGCTCCTCCTCATCTGTTTCTTTGCTACTGCTGGTCATAAAACACATAGGATGTAACCTCAACCTATATAGGTATCCCTCCCTAGCTCCAAGAAACATTACTGATCTGAAGCTAGATCATCTAGGAAAAAACAACACTTGTCCATCCTAGAACAAGATTGTATAGCCCTACTCCTCAATCCTTGAGGCCGAGAACATAGTCCTGGAACCCATAACACATTTTTCCACTCGTAACACACCCCCTGAATTCACCTGGAAAACCATTGGTCCAGATCCATGTACTACATGTCTGGGCCTCATACCAAGCTCCTTGTACATACTTGAGTCAGACACTTTGAAGCTCTTAAACAAATCTTGTGCCCCTGTCATGTGCTAGTGGTTCCCACTATATAAGAACCATGCAATCCTCCAAGGCAGGCATCCCGCTTTGCCAAGTCATGACCATCCAATGAAATTCTTCCAAGTCCATCATACAAGTCACAAAACCCTCTGTCTCTACACACATGCTACAACTGAACCTGTGTCCTCTCTCTGAACAATCCTAAGCTATGGATGGGCACTCAATCTAGTCCACTCTAGACCTCCACAACTCATCTTTGCAAATGTCCTCATTCTCATGGGTCAAATACCTCATACACTATCACGCCTTGAAAATGTGCAACTATTCGACCAAATGAAGACTCTATCTTTTCAAACTCCCATCCACGCGAAGCTATCTCATCTGTGCCAAAGCACCCGAGATGCACCCATCACAACTCACTATGACAAGCCATTGGAAGTCCATCCACAGGGTTGGAAATCTACCACACAACATACTATTGTGATTCAGGCTCTTTGCTAATCCACCAAAAATCCCAACCTACCACACCACCAAGTTGCAATAGTCCACAACTGTAATACCCCAAGGTCGAGCCCCTGTGAAATGTAATGATGTTTGTAGGTTGGTGAGCCAAGTAATTATAATCTGGTAGGCTTATGTGTTTATTAGGCCGAAGAGCCTAGATGCTAAGGTCAGTGGGCCTAATATTTGTATATGTAATTATGTATATTATTAATAAAAATACATCGTTGCGTGTAGACCGACCACAAAGAAAGAGTTATGTGGGACTAAGCTCCACTAGGTAGGGAAAGGAATGGGGCTGAGAGGCTAGGAAAGAGGGGCTAAGCTTGTGGGATTAACCCAAGGGAATATTATAATGTATTCCTGAAAAGTACTAAAGTTGGGAAAATAAACCCAGTTATCCTAAGTTCCTTTGAGGAGAGGAACAAAATCCAAGTGGAGAGGAGTGTGCCCCTAGAAAGCCAAGTGTCACCCAGGATGCATGAAAATTTATGTGGGAAGTTTCACCTTTGTTGGGGTTCAATAAACATTTTGGCCACCTTCCTGAGGAGGGGGCACTCACCATTTTCCTTTCTCGCTCTCTACATTCTGACCAGTATGGCCATTTAGTTTCCCACGAGTTCATCCTCAACATGCTGACCATCCTTTGTGCAGTTCATGCACACACTGAACAAGTACGCAACCATAGTCATTTCCGCCTTGGTGAACCTCTGTAAACTGCTGAGTCGTCCCCTTGCCTTACCCGATTTTTGGTGGTTGTGAATTAAAGAGGCTAGTTGTCAGGCTCATGGTTGAAGAAGCAGGTTTTCAAGCCTGTGAGAAACTCTCTCCAGGTGAAAGAGTTTGTTGGGAAGTAATTTCTCCTGGAGGGAGTCCTGTACCAGCTACGAATCTCTGAGAATTCCTGATCTGGCCTATTGATGAAGCCCTGGAAGGGAAGTGGAGCAACAGATGGATTATGGAACAATGAAGGTGCATATTCCCGAGGTGGGACAGGCATGTGGGGAGTGAGATTCCATGAGAAATGGGTGTAAGTAGGCTCCTTGTAGAGAATCCTTCCAGTTGCATAATGCATTTTCCCGTAGCCTCAGCCTAGGTCTAGGATTCCTTTTCCCTGGGTGGAGTTTAGTCCCAGCTCGGGGGTGACCCACTACTGAGTGTGATGAGCAGTGTGGTCTAAGGATGTGAGGTTCATGGAAGGTATGCACATAGTTGGTGGTCATTTATTGAAATATAAGTACCAAATCTTTGTTGATTGTATATTGTGTAACTGTACATGTGTTATAATTGATGAGTAATACCTGTATATATCGTATATGATGTATGTGTAGGCTTACAATTATTTCCGTATTGATCTGTGTATGGTTAGGATATGATGTCTGTATGCATATGTTGTCTGTATGTTTTAATGATTATTTCCGCATGAATAAGTGGCATGAACAAAATGTTGTATCTGTTAATTTGCATTAGATATACATGCATATAAATTTGTAAATTGGTATTAGAGCTAAGAGAGATGTCCAAGAAGTGGTGTTACCCGACCTGTTGGTGGTTGGGGACATCACAACAACTCCTCATATGAACGGTCTGCTCCATGTCTCAAACTAGAGACCATCTATCCTATTTCCACCTGCAACCGTCATTGTAGCTCCCTTTCAGAGCTAACTCCTTAACACTGCTACAACTCCCTCTCAGAGCTGTCACCTATGACCTGCCTGGAACAAGAATAAGAAAAAGAACTCTGCAACCAACTGTAGCAGCTATGTGTCTTAAATATGATCCCCTTCTCTTCAGATCCCAAGCTCTGATACCATGCCAATTTTCACACACAACTCTATGTGACTAATTTTCAGATCTAAAAATTAATTCCTAGTGAACTAACAATAAACCCTATTTGTTATCACTGAACAATTTTACATTGAAAATTATTGATTGAAAATATATGCAGTGGAAACAACAAGATCAGAGATGAAACATCAATACACATATGAGACACAAAATTTCTGTTCTGTAACATTGTTAATTTCAGAAATCATGAGGGCAAAACCAACCCTCCCAGCGATCACAATTACACCAAAATTTGAGGACAACCTTGTCCTCCAATAACCAAAAAAATAAGAAAACCAAACCTTAGAAAATCCCTAGAAATTTCCTCTTCCCACAAATTTGCTGCAAACCACCTATACAACCTGCTGATGTCACCTGTACTGATGCTAACATCAACCTATATAGATCTGCTCTTGCCCATAAACCCTATACGGACATACGCAATTCACCTTACTACAACCTGCATACATATGTGACTGTGCCTCATTGCAACCCACATATACACAATTGTGCCTACTGCAACCCACGTACATATGTGACTGTGCCCACTGCAACCTACGTACATACGCGATTGTGGCCACTACGACCCGCGTACATGTACAAAAACCTGTACGAACACTTCCGTATGATTCATGAACGATTTCTTCCTTCTTCTACTGCCTCTCTCATAGGCTAGATTTTCCAAAGCTACATACATTCCCTTGTTGAAATCACCAAGCTCCTTGGCACAAGTGCAGACTCACTTATGCCAACTTCGTCATGTCTCCACACATTCTACACATTATGAAATGTCACAATGACCTCTCTCCTTTATATACAAGTCTTAGGGGTCAACATGGAAGCCCCTCCACAAGTCAACATCAAATTAGACTTTCTTGTGGGTGTGAATCCCCAACACAAACCCACGAAACCCATCATCAAGCCCACGAAGCTCCAACTTCATTCCAAGGGCGTTTTCATCCAAAAGAAAGTGTAATGTGGTGCCCACGATGATTCCCACATGCCCAACACCTAGGTTCATGTGAGAATACCTGCCTGAGGCTACAAAAATCAACAGATGGCATTAGATGTCATTTTGATGTTAAATATGGATTACAATGTATATAATGCAAATTAGAATAAGTAGTATGTGTTGGTTGTAAGTGACACTCTTAGAAATTAAGCAATCCATTTTAGCATCAATGATGAAACTATATTGCAATTAACGGGAATTAGAATGAGGGTCACATGAGGTCAAAAACAAATGATATGCTTATTGTGTAACACCCTAATTTTGATTACTAGATTAGCAATGTATAAATGTGCATATGATGAAAGGCTAAGAGTCGAACAACG
This sequence comes from Picea engelmannii, assembly GCA_009831015.1. Classification (NCBI taxonomy): domain Eukaryota; kingdom Viridiplantae; phylum Streptophyta; class Pinopsida; order Pinales; family Pinaceae; genus Picea; species Picea engelmannii. The sequence continues at coordinate 679,935 of ML777310.1, read as the reverse complement.
ATGTAAACATGTAAATTGTACATTGATTAATAAAAAAATACATAACTGGTTGTATATGGAGAATATGAAATACAGGGGGGGCTATGATTCCATAAGAGAGGAATGAAAGGGGGCTTAAGGGGCTCAAAAGGGGGGCAAAGTAAAATAATTTTAATTTAGTCCTAAGCCTAAGTCCTTGTCTTATATTATCCTAAATTATACAAACCTTGGGATTAATCGCCAAGTGAGGTAGGTGGGATTCTTAGAAAGACACATAGCAAGTTCGAAGCATGCAAATATAATCCTTGAATTTTAGTTGTTGTGGGGGGATTTTGGCATCCATTATTCACTGAGCTTGGGGGAGAGCTTATGCCACACTATGACTTGCACTAGTAGAAATATGGTTTTTATTAACATTAATGTGAGAATTATGCCATGTGAATAAGGAATTATTTCCATTGAGAAAACTCCATTACAATTGAGACTTTATGGATTCCCCAACAAAGAGATTTTCTAGATGACCTATGTTAGAGCCTTGGAGAGAAGAGGATCCCATTCCTTGGGTTGTGAAGGTTGAAGGGGAAAGAGAGTTGTTGGATTGGAATTGCTGTGAGAGTTCACAACTTGTGAATTATGGGAAAATTTGGTTGTGTGAGAGGATTAGAGCCATCCATAGGAAAATTCCTCATTCTGGACTCATAGATTCAACTCGAGGGTGGCCTTATTGTAGAAAGAGTATGGTAAACAAAGAGCCTATGGTTGGGTGGACTGTCCTTTACCTACAACCAATTGGTGCTTATTCCCATAAAGATAAGTCTTCTTGGTTTATTGTAATTATGTTGAATTAATGTTGTGTATGCTATTAATTAAACATTGTTATGCTACATGTATTGTCCACATATGTACTTGTGAATGATTTAAATGTAGTTGCATGAGACTTCATAGTCATGTTTGTGCATGCATTAACCAACTCATAACAAGATAGTGAGGATTATGGTATCAAAGCAAGAAGAGAAATGAAATTTTGTGTTCCAAGTGGTACCCCATATTCTCACCAGTTGATAGAGGGTACTGGATATGTTACAAAGTGGTATCAAAGTTGTTGGTTATAGTAATGGGGCTGTATCATAAATGATACAATTATCATTATATAAAATTTATCATCGAGGGTTTGGAAAATAAATTATCGATAATATTAGGGAAATTATAAAAAAATGTCGAAAATTATTGAGAAACTTAAAAAATACAAAAATAATATATTTTTTTCATTTTTTTTAACATCTAAAGCAACACCAACATTGAACAAACACATTGCTACATAAATATGAAAATAAAACTGATATATAATATGTCAAGTGGTACATCAATCATCGATATGAAATGTGATATCTGTCCCGAGTCATAAGTCCCGACTGTTAGAAAAATAGGTGTTCTCATTTCACCATAAACAATATAACAATATTTTCACCCAACCATAGACACACATGCCACCCCTAAGCACCTCAAACTTGACATATATAATAATTCCAGAAGCAATCCAATAGCCAACCAAGGTAGCACACCTTTCTCCAAGGTTAGCACACCAAGAAAGAATAACCAAAGACCAAGCAGAAAGTCCAAACCATAACCAAGAGAAAGTCCAAGCTAAAAATGAAATGCCAGTTGCAACAGCTGCAGCTGCAATTCCTCTCCAAACTTGCACACCACTGGTCTTATGCAGTTGTGAGAGTGTGTATGACAAATGAGCTCTAGCACCCTCTATTTATACTAGTCTATCTCACTTGACTAAATTGACTTCTCTTTCTGGAGGCTAATAACTCAATATTAAATATTCTCTTGAGCCAACTTGTCTCCTAGGGTTATTATCCAATGTTTTAGGGTTTCTCTTGCTTCCCAAAATATTATAGTCTTTTCAGAGGTTACACGTGGAGCTTAATACCTCCCGCAACTACCATAATATCAACACTCCCTCCTAGATAGGGAGGCATTAAAGGCAATGGTCTTGAGTACAAACAGACCATTCAACTGGTAGCATCATCATAGACACACAAACTATCTCATGATCAAATCATGAGCACCATCATCACTATCAATATCATTTGAAAACATCAACTGCATCATCTTTCAAATTCATATTCCATCTGGGTAATCGGGCATGATATTGAATAAGTCACTTACTCCATAGAGTGATACAATAACCATTCTTCTAATTTGGACATATGTACTAGAAGAATAATTGTTCCAGTAGATTCTAGAAGCCATGCTATGGAGTACAAGGACTATTCTTCTAATATGGACATACGTCCTAGAAGAATGACTGTCTTGGACTATTTTCCACAGGGAGAATGTTTTTCCATCAACATACTGACTATCTGTCTAGCTGGTAATCATCTCCAACACTATTGATAGTCTCCATGGAAATCAGAGCAATGCCATTCAACATAGCACAACTATGTCTATCCATAGTAGTACACAACCACACCTAGTAACACATGGATACTAACCAGTGACACATAGTCACAACTAGTGGAATACATCCACCATAGTGGCATACAACTATTGTCTAGAGACATACAATCTTCACATCAATCATATAAACTTGCATAACAATATCATGATACAAACCGAGTCATCTAGGCCATTCTTCCACTCACATCTGTGAGATATGGAAGAGCATCTGCCTTCAAAAAGTAAAACATTAGCCATGGGATATCTGGACTATTCTTCCACAACATAGAAGAATAACTGTCCCTGATTTCTGAGCCTGGACCATTCACCTAACTAGGCCATTCCTCTGGCACTAATCATAGTGCAACCTAGAGAGAATGAGTTTTCCCTAGGGAATGCATGTCCCCGATTCCTGAACCTTGACCATTCGCCTAACTAGGCCATTCCTCCGGAACTAATCACAATGAAACCTAGAGAGAATGAGTCTGCCCTAGCGAATGACTGTCCAAACCATTTCCTATGGAAATGACTGTTCTGCACCAACCTCCAAAACAGACCATTCTTTGAAATTTCTCACAACTTTGAACTTCGAAAGAGTGACTACCCAACGAGGTAGACCATTCTACTTGACCACTACTCAGAGTGACTGCCAAGAAGAATGACTGTCCTTGACCAATTCCCCACATTGGCCACAAGGGGAATCACTGTTTATGGTACATCAACAATCTATCAGACCATTTTTGTTACGTAAATGACTGTCCGATTTGGACCATTTTCCACACTGGAAAATTCCTGTCCGTCAGAAATATCGAACCACTTTCTGAACTGGAAATGAATTTCCCAACATGGACCATTTTTTGAACTAGAAAATGACTATCCATAAATCAATAACATATCAGTTCTCCTTCCCAACCTAGGAGTAATCACTTCCTTTTCCAATAAGGAAGTCGTCTCCACGAGCCTTAGCTTGTCTCTTAAGTACACACACTTTTCATTTTGGACAGAGGCTTTACCACAATATCTGCTATCTGATCATTTGTGGAGATATATTGGAGAACCACTTCTCTCTTCCAGACTTTATCACAGAGAATATAATGCTTGATCTCAATGTACTTCAGCTTGTCATGGAAAACCGGTTTCTATGAAAGATTCACACGGATTTGATCATTACAAGATATCATGGTCGAATTCAACACCTAATCAGATGGTCCAGAAACCAACTTACGGAGCCATATTTCTTCTGTACAAGCATCACAAGCTGCAATATACTCTGCTTCGTGAGTGAAACATAAATTTTTTTCCTACAATCCCATAATATCTTGGAAAATTTCAAACTGAAACATATCCGAGTAGCACTTCTTCTATCATCTACACTCCCTGTCCAATCTGAATCAATAAATTCATGCAGTTGTATGTCATAATTTAAACATCCCACAAAACAAATATCCGACTGAGTATTCTCCAAATACATTAACAAGTCAATCAATTTGTCAATCAAAGACAAGTCTACTGGATTAGAGTCTCTTCAACTTCTTTAGATCTGCTATCATGGGAGTTTGCCATGGATTTGCAATCCATCATCCCAGACTTCTGAGTAACCATTCTGATACACTTTCTCTGTCATAGGAAGTTTTGCCATGCTTCTGCTGTATATGAGATACTTTGCATCAAGTTGCTTGAATCCATATAAGGTATTCTTCCATTTGCATACATGGATCTCTTTCTGGTATACCTCAAAACATTGATATTTCTCTACATAAGCTTCTTTCTCAATTTTCTTTATTTGGGAATAATAATCTTTTACATGTAAATTTCAATCCATGGATACTACAAGAGGTATATCTGGTTTACTGGAACAAGCTGTCGTCATAGTCTTATCCCTCCTTCTAGAAGAATCTCTAGTTCTGAATCTCGCAATGCTTCCATTCATAATTATTTTTCACAATTTCTTACATACACTATTCTTCATCACAACTTCCATCTCTCTTGCTTGATTGCTTCTAGTGGGTTCAAACCATGCTGGTAGTATTATGACTCTCGGTATAATAACTGGTTGTTTTGGATTTTCTTTCTTTCTTGGAATCTTCATGTTCTTCCTTAGCTTTTGGGTCCATGGAGTCTTGAATATATTCCATGCCCTTCCTTCTTGAAGATTCCAACTTATTCCTTTCATCATAGGAAAATGGATGTAGATGGACAACCAAGGATACTTAAGGCTTCTTTTCGAAGAAAAGTTCTTCTAGAGTCAAACTGAACACATGCTTCTTATCATGGCTGCTACTTCCAATGGGGAACACATACAAATACTTTATAATCTTCACAGATTCTTCAATGGATCATATAATTTAGGATTAGCTCCCTCCTAATCCTGACTTCATGCCTGAATGCATGCTCTTCTTTTGGAATTCTACAAACCACTGCCTCCATCTAAGAGAGTCCATGCTTCTGTCTACATCCTTATTGCTTTCTGCAAAGTGTCACAAGTTTTATTCTAGTTTCCTCTTGATTATTGACTTCTTTCTGGTATGAATCCTTCTGGGTCTCTTCAAGTTTGATTCTGATTGTGGCCCATCTGGCAGTTGTTACTTATATAATAGTTTCCACAGGAATTGTCACCAAAGATTGTCAATGTACTTCATCCTTTTCATGTGCATTGTAGTCATAACAATCCTTATCTTGTTATTCTTCCATAGGTATTGTTTCATTGACCATCTTATCTTATAAGATATATATATGCATGATATTTACGGGAACTATATTATAGAATAATATTGTTACCTTGACTAGAAGAAGAAGTATGTTTTATCCTGCTTGGATTCCTTTGAGGGTTCCCTTTCTTCGACAAATGTGGCTTCGTCTGTTTCCTTCCTTTTCTTTAACTCAGGACGGTGGTTCCTGTAGTGACCATATTTTCGACAGTTGAAGCACTGTATTTTTGACATATCCTTTACTTGATTTGGTTTCTTCCTTAAGCCAAACTTCCTCTTATTCCTGAAATTCTTGAATTTTGTTGTGAAGGCTTGATCATTGTATTTATTTTGGGATTTCTCTTTTGCATTAATCCTTGATTCTTCTTGTGCACAACAAGTCCAAAGTTCTTCAAATGTGGGATACTCCTATCTTGTGTTCATGCTTGCGGAAAATGCATCCCATGTCTTGGGAAGGCCATTGAGTGCTATATTTACTAGTTCCTTTTCTGAAATGTTTTCTTTAATAACTTGTAGTTGATCTCTTAACTGAGAGATTATTACAAAGTATGATGTTATTCCATCATCATCATTCATTTTCATGTCACAAAGCCCATTCTTCAGACTCATTACTTGTCCAATGTTTTGGACTGAGAAGAGGTTAGTTAGGGAATCATACATCTTCTTAGTTGAGTCAAGATGAGAGATGCAGGGTATCAAGTGGTCTTTTATAGAGTCCACTACGATACTCATAGCGTTGATGTCATTATCCTTGAACTTCTCCATAACTGCAATTTTCCGAGGTTCCTTCTCTTTTCCTGCTTCAAACTGTGGTTCCATGATCTTGCCTTTCACGATATCCCACACTTTATTCTTGGCAAGGACGAGGTCAATCCTTGTCTTCCATACTTTGAAGTTAGAAGCCCCTTCTAACTTGTTTTCTGACTTCATAGAGTAAGTCATGAATTCTTTGAATTGGTCAACCTTTGACTTTGACCCAAAACTCAAACTTGACGCCTTGGCTTGCTGAGAGTACTAGGAGGTGCGCTAGGCTAGGGCACATTGGAATATCCATGAATTAGGTCAAGATATTCACTTAAGGCGCCTTATCAAGAGGGTTAGGGTTTAGTTTCTGCAACAAAATATTTGACTGGAACTGCAACTGCAACTGAGAAAATCCTCCCAATCTATCCTCCAACAATTAGACTGTCCGAAGATAGTGTGGGCCCATAACCTATTAGAAACATAGGTGTGCTCATTTCACTGTAGACAATATAACAATATTGACACCCAATCATAGGCACAAAGGCCACCCCCGAGCACCTCAACCTTGATAGATATAATAATTCTGGAAGCAATCCAATAGACAACCAAAGTAGCACACCTTTCTCCAAGGATAGCACACCAAGCAAGAATAACCAAAGACCAAGCAGAAAGTCCAAACCATAACCAAGATAAAGTCCAAGCCAAAACTGAAATGCCAGTTGTAGCAACTGCAACTACAACTCCTCTCCAAACTTGCGTACTACTGGTCTTATGCAATTGTGAGAGTGTGTATGAAAAATGAGCTCTAGCACCCTCTATTTATACTAGTCTATCTCACTTGACTGGGCCGACTTCTCTTTCTGGAGCCTAATAACTCAATATTAAATATTCTCTTGAGCCGACTTGTCTCCTAGGGTTATTATCCAACATTTTAGGGTTTCTCTTACTTCCCAAAATATTCTAGTCTTGTCATAGGTTACACGTGGAGGTCAATACCTCCCACAACTACTAAAATATCAACACTGACAAGGTAATACAAAATCACATCAAAACAAAAATAAATGTATCTCATGAAATAATCATCATGAAGCGTCTATATACTATAAGGATAATCATAATGCACTAAGAAGGCATGGTCAAGAATCAAGCTTTCCCCACCCCCGAGAAGCTTGAGATTCCATGCACTTCCTCAATTCTTCCCTTTGATTTTTCTTCTTCACAATATCAAGAATTGAGTTCTTCGCAATAAGGACAACATCTGGAGTAGTTGTAGGGAAAATTTCCACTTCATGCCCTGGGATTTTGGCAAGGTGGTATTTCAATCAGTTAATTTTGCTAGACATTTCCATTCCATATAGCTTGCAAATCAACTTTGTTCTATTATGAAGCTCATATGGTTCACCATAATCCCACATTTGGTCCAATGGCTTTTCCATTTTTTAGAGAACTGATTAAATATTTAAAATTTAAATCTACAACACAGAAGAAATGGGGAAATTCATAATCTAGATCCAAAAAAAGATTAAAGAATGTTGCAATTAAAATATCACATCTATGTAACTATGAAATCCCCCATTAAAAAATGCCAAGAAGAGGTATATCTAATGTACATTGCAAACCCTATACTAAATCTTGAAAAAGAAAGAAAAAAAAGGAATTTTTTTTTCTACATACCTAGGAATACGAATATAGTATATTGGAGTAAATCCCCATTCCACAAATGCTTAGTTGATGACAGTGAAAAATACATATTTCTCTTTGTTTTCTTAATGGAAAATGGTTAAAGTATCCTTAAAGCTCAATCCCTTTTAGTAACTTTTACAAAATGAAATTAAAAATCCCAAAATCACATCTTAAAGTGGCATGGATATCCGTAGGGTGATAATTTGCATCATCTTGCGATAATAAAGGAAATTATCATGATAATTTTGGGATTGCGATAAATATCAACGATTATCACCAATTTGGGTTTTGGCAATAATATTGCGATAATTATGATATTATCTCAACAAGTGTAACACTATGTATGGGATAGAAATCAACTTATATATGAAGAAATTGCAAGTTGTTTTTAAAGTGTTTGACATAATTCCTCAAAGGTATAATTGGGGAAAACTTGGAAGTTGGAGAAAAATCCCCAAATCTTGATCAAATCTAGAGGTTAATTGGTGAATTCTCCCAATTCTAAGTGAATGTACAGAATGGATGAGGTGCATAAGCCAAGCATGGAAAATTCATGGTAGATTTGTGGGGGGAACAAATAAAATTACAAAATTGCTGAAAATTTTCAATTCTGGATGGGTAACAAAAATACGACGTGGACTCGTACTGGTGACGTGGACTTGTATTGGTGATGTGGACTAGCATGGTGATGTGGAGGCATGAGGGTGTTGCCAGGTGGAGTGAAGATACATGGGATGAAGCCAGAAGGTAGGGTCCACAATGGTGAGTGGTATTGTAAAGGAGGTTTCAAAGCTCATAAAGTAGTATCCAAAACCATTTTTACATTGCTCCAAAATTTTGTTATGTACACATGTTATATTGTGGTTTATTTCAAGTGATAGTCTCCTTGTTATTTGTTGAGCACTTCTTGCTTCAAAATGAATCTAGATCATTGGATCACAATGTATGTCTTCCATTGTATATTTTAGAATGTAAAGGCCTTGATATAGGTTGAGTGATTTTTGTTTCAAAATAAATCTCCATTGTTCGATCACATCCAATAACAATTGTTGGATATTTCACACTGTATGAGCTTTGTTAACCCCTGATCACTTTATTTCCCAAATTGAATCCTTTCCATCTAATATTTCCCTATTAGACTGACCAAGAATAATATGCCAAGTGGAGGATGTAGGGATAGAGTGAGACCCCCTGTCACATCTACGACTAATATCATGCCAAGTGGTAGATAAGGACAAATGGGTGTTGATGGTCCATGAATTTGATAAAATAAAGCGGAGAGAGATAAAAGGGGAGGCCTCGAAGGAATGAAATGGAAGGTAGGAGGCATATTACAATGACATGGCCCCATTAGAGGCTGATAGGTGGACACCAATACCGCCACATCATCATCCAAGTGTCACCCCATGTAAACAAAGATGCCACATCAACAAGATGAAAATATTGTTAATAATATTTGGAGCCAAAATATTATTTTGGCAATAATAGGAGTAGATTAAGTCATAATTCGGTGAAATTTCAAGAGTAGGTCCATAATGAAAATGGCCATAAAAGTTCTAGTGAAGGTCATTGGTTGATTCAACTCCAATTTTCCATAAAATATAGATTAATGATTTTCAAAGAACAAGGTGGTACTAACTGACAAGAGCTTAGTTGAGTATGAAATTTGAACATTGAGTAACATGAGTAGAAATGAAGAAACCTAATGGATATTTTGTCTAAATTCCAAAGGGTTTGGAGTGAATATGCAAAAACAAACAAAAATCCACTATTCTAGAAGATTGTTTGGTAATTTTTGGAATCTTTAGTCGAGGAAAAGGGACCCAAGATCATCAATATGGAAAAATTTTCCCAGTTAACATTTTATGTCAAAAATATAGACAACTTTGTTTGATTAAAGTTTTTCCATTTTTTCTCAGTTTGGAAGATAACAGTTTTGGCTAAAAATTCTAAGTCCAGAGAACATGAAAAAATGACAAAGTTGACTAGATTAATGCAAAAATGATAGGTGCAACATATTACCAATATTGAAGTTTCTGTGTACTTAAAATCATGATTATTATCAACACCCGATACAAAATTTTTATTGGTTTTCTCCATATTTTTTTCTACAGGTTGTAGAAGTTGGTCTCCGTCTTTGATTGTACTAGTGAGAAAAATGCAAAAAATGTGCAAAATTGGTGATTTCTAAGACCTATAATTTTTATCTCTGAGTTTCGATTGGTCCATGAGTATAGTTGTTGGAAAGATAATTTAGAGGGAAATATGTATGAAGGATTATAATTTGGATAAGTGCTTCAGAGTTCTTCAGAAATTGAGAAGAAGGACTTGTAGTCTTAATTGAATTTTTTTTGACAAGTTGCATAATTTCTAGAATTTGAAAGAAAATGTTATAGATTTGGAAATGAGGTGTATCTAATGATTTTATTTGTATGCACATTTATTGTAGAATCAATGTTACAACTTGGACAAGTAAAGTTCATAATTAAAGAGAATCATTGATGAGGAGACATGGAAGATGGACATGGATCTTACAATCATGAAGAAGGAGTCTTTGGAGTTGTTGAGATATGCATGCTTTATTAAGGAACAAAAGGTGAAGATACAAAGGTTCTTAAGTGAACTTCCATCACTTTACAAAAACAATATCCAATTTGATGAACCTAATACTTTAGAAGGGACCATTAGGAAGGAAAAGTACCTATATGATCATAACAAAGGTAGAACAACTTTCCAGAAGTCTTGGAAAGATAAGATGAAGGAAAATTTGGATTAGAGGAAAGAGGGATTCAAACCTCCTTTCTTCAAGAGTATCCCTAATATATATCAACAAATTCAACTAGCTTAGAGTGAATCCAAGGTGGAAGAATATTTGGGAAAAAGGACAAAGAAACCAATCAAATGTTGGGGATATGTAGGAGATCACTTGTACATAATTGTCCTCATAAGGGATATAGAATGAAAACTATGCACTACATATAGGATACAACCATAGTGGAATATGTGGGTAGAAACATCCCAAGAATATATGCAGCGTTGAAAAATCGATAGGCATACCATCAATAAAAAATGATTGAGGTTGAATGGTAAGATTGCTAATGAATTTGTTTCTATTTTAATTGATTCAAGAGAAATTCATAGTTATATTGCCCCTGATTTGGTTGAACAATGTTATTTGAAGAAGAGTAAGCATGATAAATCATGGTTGGTTGAGCTAGTTATCAGAACTAAATGAAAAACTAATGAGATTGTTAAATACTTTCCATTAGATATGAATGGTATCAACACTGTTGCATATTTGAACATAATACCTCTTGTCTCATATGATGCCCTTATTGAAATGGAATGGTTAAATGTACATCATGCTATTCTATATTTCCATAATAAGACTTTTACTTGTCTTAATGAAGAAGGGAAGCATGGGATAATGAAAGGAATTCCAAGACCCATTTCTATAAGGGAGATTTCATCCTTATAAATAAATATATGTTTCATGAAAGGGTGTCAATTGTATGCAACTCACGTGGAAGAGACAACCAAGAGAAAAGGTCCAAGTTTTGAGGAATTTCCAGTGTTGTAGAAGCATGAAGATGTATTTGGGGAAGTACTAGGTTTATCATGAAACACACACACACACACACACACACACACACACACACACACACATATTTCTCCATTGAATTAATGTCTGGGGCTATATCAATATCAAAGAATCCATATAGAATGAGCACACCAGAATTTAAGGAGATGCAAATACAATTAGAAGAATTGTTGAAGAAGGGGAAAATATGATCAAGTGTCTTACCTTTGGGAACACCAATACTCTTTGTGAAGAATAAAGATGGAACTTTGAGGTCATGAATTGATTTTAGATAAATGAACAAAGTCACTGTGAGGAATAAATATCCTCTACCTAGAATTGATGATTTGTTTGATCAATTAAGATGAGAAAAGATCTTATAAAAAATAGTCTTGAGGTTAGGCTACCATTGAGCAGGGATAAAGGATGAAGACATCAACAAGATAAATTTTAGAACTAGGTATGGACACTAGGAATTTGTAGTGGTGTTATTTGGACTAACAAATGCACCAACTACCTTCATGTTCTCAATGAATGGTATATTTAGAAATTACGTGGATAAGTTTGTTATTGTATTCCTAGATGACATTCTTATTTATTTCAAGTCAGAGGAAAAGCATGAGAAACATTTGAGGTTGGTACTACAAGTGTTAAGAGAGAATCAATTGCATGCTAAGTTAATCGAGTGTTCTTTTTATCAGAGGTAGATCCATTACTTGGGACAAATAATTTCAGAGGAGATAATAATGGATCCAGAGGATATTGAAGCTATTAGAGGATGGCCAATACCTTAGAACACAACATAGATAATGCCATTTATGGTGCTGGCTAGATAGTACACTAGATTCATAGAAGGATTCTCCAAGATTGATCATCCCATTACATATTTTCAAAATAAATAAATTAAATTTGAATGGATACCAAAGTGTTAAGAAGGCTTCCAACTAGTGAAGGAATTGCTTACTAGTGCACCCATATTGAATATTATTGATCCAAATGAATATTTTGTGGTGTGTATAGATGCATGCAAAGAGGGACTTGGTGGAGTCCTCACTCAAAATGGACATGTAATTTGTTATGGGTCTAGAAATCTTAAGGAGCATGTGAATAATTATGCCACACATGTCTTGGAGCTTGCTTCCATAGTACATGCATTAAAAATGTGAAGGAATTACTTAGTGGGAAGAAAACTTGAGTTAAGGATAGACCACAACAATTTGAAATATTTATTTGAACAACATGCTTTAAATGCTAGGAAAACAAGATCACGAGGATTTATCAGTGAATATGTTTTTTTTATTAAACATATCAAAGGAAAAAAAGAATAAGGTTTCTGATGCACTGAGTAGAAGGATACATGAAATTCATGCTACGACCATTAGCATGGGGAAGTTAGATTTAAATAACAAAATTTAAGAATCTTTGATTTTAGTTGGAGATTACTTGCAGGTAAAAGAAGAATTGCAACAATAAAATACACAACATAAAGATAAAGAGTATAAGTTGGAAGAAGATGGGATACTTATGCATAAAAATATAGTGTATTTTCCTAATTCTCAAGAATTAAGGAAGCTAGTATTAAAAAACATGCATAATATTCCATAAGCTAGACAACTTAGTTACTAGAAGACAATTGCAGTAGTAAGAAGCCAATAATTTTGGGCATAAATGAAAATGGATGTTGCTAATTATATAGCTAGGTGTATGGAATGCCAAAGACTAAAGGTTGAGCATAGACATCTAGTAGGTTTGCTACAACCATTGCCAATTCTAGAGTGGAAATGTGAAGTGCTGACTGCTGAATTTATTACTAAGTTTCCAAAGATAACAAGGAAATACGATTCAATAATGGTAGTGGTGGATAAATTAACAAAATTTTCTCACTTTATTCCGGTGAAATTGAGTCATAAGACAATTAATATAGTAGAAATTTATATGAAGGAGATTGCCATGTTGCATGTAGTACATAAGGAAATTGTCTTAGACAAATATCCAAAGGTTACTTCAAACTTTTGGAAGGGATTATTCAAAGGTTTTGGGACAAACCTGAATTTTAGTACGACTTATCATCCACAAACATATGGGAAAATAGATAGAGTCAATAAAGTGTCACATTGAAGACATGTTAAGAATGAATGTGATGGATAAGCCATCCAAGTGGGAGTACTACTTGCACTTGGTTGAATTTACCTATAATAATGGATATCGAGTTTAATTAAATATGAGTCCATTTGAAGCTTTATATGGTAGAAGATGCAATACTCTAGTTAGTTGGGATAATCCAACAGACAAAAGAATACTTGGGTTGGAGTTGTTGAGAGATATGGAAGAGAAAATGGTTAATATTAAGAAGAATTTGAAGGCAACACAAGGAATTCAAAAGAGTAATGTAGATAAAGGTAGGATATAAAGGGAATTTAAAATTGGGGAGCATGTATTTTTGAAAGTGAAAGCAAAGAAAATTTCTTTGAAGTTGGGAAGTTGCACCAAGCTAGCAACTAGATCATGTGGTCCCTTTCCGATATTGGATAGAATAGGACCATTTGCATACATGATTGCATTTACTACTTCCATGAAAGTGCATAATGTATTTCATGTGTCATTATTGAAAAAATATGTGCATGATCCTAACCATGTCATTGATTGGACTCTGATTCAGGCTGAGTCAGAAGGAGACTTCCGGGTGTAGCCGATGTGCATACTAGACACGATGCTCCATAAAAAAGTCATAGGACATGTGAAGGTCCAATGGACCTACTAAAACCTTGAAGAAGCAACATGGGATATGGAAGATGTAATGTGGGAGGAATAACCACACTCGTTTTGAAATTTTGATATAAAAATTTATTGTGTAATGGTGATGTGCATCGAGGACGATGAAAAATTTAAGGGGAGGGGACTGTAACACCCCAACTTTGATCCCCATGGTAGCCATGTATAAATATGTATATGATGAAATGATGAGATCTAAAAAATTATGTAAATATGTAAATTGTACATTGATTAATAAAAAAATACATCATCAATTGCAAATAGAGGAGGAAAAAATACATGGGGGCCTATGATTCCATAAGAGAGGAATGAAAGGAGGCTTAGGGGGCTCAAAAGGGGGCCAAAGTAAAATAATATTAATTTAATCCCAAGCCTAAGTTCTTGTCTTATATTATCCTAAGTTATATCGAATTTGGGATTAATTGGCAAGTGAAATACATGGGCTTCTTAGGATGACATGAGGTGAGTTAGGAGCATGCAAATATAATTATTAAATTTTGGTTGTTGTGGGGGGATTTTTCCATCCATTATTCCATAAGGTTGTGGGGAGAGATTATGCCACACTATGATCTACACTAGTAGGACTATGGATGTTATGAATATTATGTGAGAAGTATGCCCTGTGCATGAGGAATTATTTCTATAGAGAAAACTCCATTATAACTAGGATTCTTGGAGTCCCCAACAAAGAGATTTCCTAGATGACCTATGCAAGAGGCTTGGAGAGAAGTGGGATATTCTGAGGGACTATGTGGCAGAGAAGAGGATCCCATTCCTTGGGTTGTGTAGGTTGAAGGGGAAAGAGAGCTGGTGGATTGGAATTGCTATGAGAGTTTACAACTTGTGAATTCTGGGAAAATTGGGCTGTGTGAAAGGATTAGAGATAGCCATAGAAAAATTCATCCTCATGGACTCATAGAATTATCTTGTAGGTGGCCCTGTTGTAGAATGAGTACAAGAAACAAAGAGCTTATGGTTAGGTAGAATGTCTTTTGCCTATAACTAGTTGGTGCTTATTCCCATAAAAATAAGTCATCTTGGTTTATTGTAATTATGTTGAATTAATGATGTGTATATTATTAATTAAATGCTATTATGTTGCATGCATCATCTTCATATGTACTTGTGAATGATTTAACTATGGTTGCATGAGATTGCATGATCATGTTTGCGCATACATTAATCAACTCATAATAAGACAATAAGGATTATGGTATCAAAGCAAGAAGAGAAATGTAAATTTTATTTGTTCCAATTCATACCCCATATTTAGACTCGTTGACATAGGGTACTAGACATGTTACATATTGTATTTTTCATACCCATTAGATGCCAATTCATCATTAAAATCAAAATACATGATGTGATGGGATATAAGAAGGTATGCTATTACATTTATTTTATTCAAGCATGGGAGTAGAATAATTCCATGTATTATATGTTGGTTGAATGTTAAGATGG
Organism: Picea engelmannii; assembly: GCA_009831015.1. Taxonomy (NCBI): domain Eukaryota; kingdom Viridiplantae; phylum Streptophyta; class Pinopsida; order Pinales; family Pinaceae; genus Picea; species Picea engelmannii. The sequence continues at coordinate 664,560 of ML777310.1, read as the reverse complement.
GGTACTTTCCATGTGGAGGTATAGTTTTGAATCTTGTGAAGCCTTGTTGCTTGTCAATTTGCACACTAAGAATTGAAAAAACAACATTGAATACCAGGGTGCCTACCAATCACTTTGCTCGCCTTGAATCTTATGTTACTTTGTTGTGTCACCACTAAGTGGTGCTTGTTGATGGTCAAATCCACTAGGGATATCTTATCACATTAGCATTAAATTCAATCAAGGAGGCACCAACTCTTGCTAAATACACTAGGCTTTCGAGTTGACACAAAAACAACATGTGTGATAAATTATCACAAAGGAAATCAATATTGGGTAATAAAAGCAATTGATGGGGAGATATAAGTATGATTTCAAAGGGGGGCTTATGAGGATTCTACTTCAGTTAAGGTCTCAAAAGTCAACCCATATGATAAACCAAGTTTTTCTATAAGGGAATTACTAAAATAAGGTCAATACCCAACCTAATAACTATTGGGCACATAGCGAATGATAACTAACTATAAATGTAGAACAATGATGGAACTAAATTGAAATGTGTACACTTTATTATTTCAATGCAACACATAATGATAAATGCAGGATTCACAATTAAATTATTTATGGGATCTTGAATAACACTAAACTACCATTTCACTACGTATTGCATTTTGTTCCAAGGAAAACTTCATGAGGAAACTCAAGAGATGCTTCCCCACATTCATGGTTGATATCTCTAGTAAACCCATTGGCGTATACTAGTTCACCTCTCCCAATTGGATTCAAATCAGGGACTTGTTGACATAGAATTAGCCAAATATTTGACAACATTGTCGACAACCAGTTGAGCTAACCCCTTGGGCCTTTTTTTCCCAAGGAAAACCCCATGGATAAATCCAAGGGATGCTTCACCACATTTGTGGACGCCATTCCTAGTAAGTCAATGGTGTGAACTAGTGTGCCTCACCTAGGGGGATTCAAATTGAGCACCTGTTGGCATGGAACTAACCAAATTACTAACAACATACGCGACCACTATTTGAGATAACCCTTGGACTACACTACACATTGCCTATTATAACTAATTAACTAAAACCAAAATACAATAAATCATAAATCAAACAAAGTTAAGAAACTAATCCTAAATTTATTAGATTAATCTAAATTAAATATTATGCAAATCTATACTAATGAAAATAAAATCAAAATACTATGTACATTAAAAAAAATTAAACTCGATCTCTTAAATAAACCATAAATATTTATATACAAAGCATGAGTGAAACAAAGTTAGAGATATATTTATTCAGAAATGTAGATCTCATACAAGAAATAACCATTTCCATTTTTAGATTTAAAAGAGGAAACAATGGAAGTGGTATGAAATGTAGATTGGAAAACACATAAAGGCATCATAATGCATATATTTGTGTTGACTTGGTTTTTTATGAATCGCAAATTCAAACATCGAATACACTTATTTTCCCTATCACGGTTTTTATCAATGTGCAATCATTGTAGGATGACAATCCACCAACAAATCTCACATTCAAACTAATTCACTTGCCTAATATAGGCTTCCTTTTCAAGACCATGATCATCATAGGATCATAACGCCTAGAATTGAACTTTTTTTTCAAATGATAAAAACTCAAATAAATTTTTTAACATATCATTATAAATTGAATGAACACATACCATAAATGGATTAATATGTATTTATTTTGTTCTTGTTTTTGTATGGAGTAGAAAATAATAGTATCTTTGTAAGGGTAATCTCAAAACGTATATAGAATTGGGTAGTTTTGGGTCCTACACTTTTGGGATTCGTTTTTTGCTTTAAACAATATCTTTGGGTTTGAAATGGTGGATGATGGACAAATCAACTTTTATGCTATGGATCAAGTAATTGAATAAGCATACAAAAATTTAATTCGACAAAGCCACGTCTGAATCAAGTGAAATATTGAATGATCTTAAAATCTGTAATAGGAGGCAACCTCCTATTACAATATATCATATGCACAAGATAAACTTATTATTCAAACGAGTCTCCTTGATGTATATAAAATAGACAAAGGGGAATATAAAACAATAATAATAAACTAACATAACTATACTTAATGTGGTGATAATTATTGAAGGTTTGCGGTGAGGGGTTTAACATACCCCTCACCTTCAAACAAGTCTTACCCTCAATTTTGATCAATTGTGAATGCTTAAGCATGAAAAATTCATCTTTCCAAGTCACATCTTCTCTTGACATGTTCTTCCACTTAATGAGGTACTCAATAATTTCTCGGGTTCATAGTTGCTTGATCTGTGTTTCAATAATTATTTCATATTTTAATATGAATTTTCACTCTTCATCAAGCTTTAAAAAAATAGTATGAACTTGTCATTGATTACCTTATTTAAACAAAAAACATGGAAGACCAAATGTACATGTGAAGTAGGCAACTCCAGTATGTAATCCATATTATCAATCCTTTGCAACACTTTATAGGGACCATTATACTTGGGTTCTAGTTTATTGTCCTCATAAATAACTGATCTCCCACTATAAGTGCCTTATAAGTGCCTTTCACTACTAGGTTGATCTACTTGTTTCATCCTTTTTTTTGCTATAGCGAAACTGTCCTTCAATAGTTAGAGAACCTCTTGTTGTTGTTGGATGTGATGCTCAATTGCTTGAACCTTAGGTTTCACTCTCAAGGGTGATTTGATTGATAGAAGATGATACCTATAGAGTTCCATACATAGGGAATTGTTTTTATGAAGTATGGAAGGAAGTGTTGTACCACCATTCTATGAAAGGTAACCATTTGACCTATTGTGACTATAATATCTATCATATGCAACACAATGGAGATAGCCTTTGAGACATTCATTCAAAATATTTGTTTCTCTATTAGACTAGGGATGATAAGAGGATTTATGAATTAATCGAATACCTAAAAAAGAAAATAAGTCCATCCAAAATTACTAGTGAAATTTGGATCTCTGTCACTTACAATAATCTTGGGGTTTCCATGTATGTTGCAGTTACTACAATTTCTTTAAAATGATGGAAAAATGAGCAAAAATGGGCATACATTGTGAGTCAATCCACCACCACCATGATGATATTCTCCCCTTTAGAATTTGGTAGACGTGTGTTAAAATACAATGAGATCTCTTCCAAATGCTAACTCAGTATGGATAATGGTTCTAGAAGACTCATTGTCTTGATCATCTTTCCTTTTCTCTATTGGAAAAATAAACACTCGAATACAAAATTTTGAACATCGGTTTTTATATCTTCCCATACAAATTACTTCTTCATCTTGTGATAAGTTTTTAGAAATTTTGTGTCCACCTATAGGAGAAGTGCGCAATTTAGAAAGGATATTATGTTTGAGTCAGGATTTATTACACAATATAGGCTATCCTTAAACTATATCAAATCATTCTTCCACATATTTATTTGATGCACTAGGGTCATGTTGTAGTTGTTGAATGAGTTACCATGTAGCTTGGTCATGTTACTATTCTATCCTTGATTTTTTAACCCAATCAACTTGTAGGATGGAAATAACACAAAGTAAGACTTAGTGTTTTCTTTTCTTGAAAGTGTATCCATTACCACATTCTCTTTCCCTTGTTTGTAGATAATTTTAAAGTCATAACCTAATATCTTGAATGTGCTATGTAATTAGACCTCTTTTCTTGAAATATGTCAATTGAATCAAGAATGTGTTGTTCATTCTATATCCATAATGTGCTATCAGTTCTTCCATAAAAATGGACCAAGAGACACTAGAGTCCTTTTTTTATTCACAAAGCCATTAGTACCACACAAATTGATAAGGTTCTAAATATAGAGATGCGATAGTTACCTTTTGTAGAGTTTTCACTAGATGTAGATAAACAATTGCTCCATATAGAATATCCATGTCATGGTATCATTACCATAAAAAATCCTCATATCAATATTAGGAATGAATTAATTCATTGGTCATGAGTTGAAATCGGGATGGTGTGGATCTTAGAGTGATGAATGATTAGATGTCTAGGTCTCAATCCACTTGTTCTCTAGATGTTTTAAAATTTTCTCCATATGTGACTAGGAATCAATCTTCTTGTTCTCATTATTCTCTTCATGAGGAGGAGAATTTAGGATAAGAAGGCTTGTTAGCTCCTTCACAAGGTCCTCCTTCATGTTTTTGAGATCATCTTATCTTTCCATCTCTCTAATATTTTCCTTGAGATCATATTTTATTTCCATATATTTGAGATGATCTTTGCTTTCCATCTTTGACTTGGTATCATCTTTAAAATTTTGGAATTCCATTTTAATTACCATATTTAAGATGACAACCTTTTTTGTCATTGTAGTTTCCATGCTTGTTATTTTCTCTTCTAATTTGGATATCTTAAATTTCACTTCTTCATTATCTTCTTGTGTCAAGGATGAGCCTTCACAAGTCCTTTTAATATTCACATTTGTATTTATACATTTAAACATGATGGGATCATATGCTTTTACTAGGTATTATGGGCATGTGGGTGTCATGCTCTATAGCTTTCTAATATACCATTGGTTTTCCAATAATAATACTTGGTTGGTATTTTGCAGCTCCAACTAAGGAGGATGGACTATACCCTTAGTTTAATGTGCATAGGAAGGATAATATAGGGTACCTAGGGAGAGAGATAGCCAAGGGGATAATGAATATATAGTGGCCATAATAATGTAATAGGCCCATTATGTAGTTAGAGGAAATAATATAATAATAAGGGGTAGTTCGTATAGACCCTTAGGAATACACATGAGAAAGTATAAATACACATGAGCATCATTGATTTGAGATAAGTTGAATGTTTATCATTGTGTTGTAGCAAGCATGGCTTGTGGAGTGATTACTTTCTTAAGGAGTATTTGATGGTGTTACCCTACCCCGAGGGTCTTTCTCTACATTCTTGTTTTCTTTATGGTGTGAATGGATTTTGGTATTTATGAAGTTAAGGGTTTATTATCAATATTTAGGTTTTATATTTATATTTTATCTATGAAGTTTTACTACAAAGGATATCAGAACTCTTTCTTGGGTCAAAAAAGGAAGAATTTTGTCTTTTTGCATATTTTTCAAGGGGAAAATAGGATGACAATATTCATATCTATATATGAAACATTTTGTGCATAATGTAAATAAACTGGCTGTAGATCTCATTTTCTCTCAAAAAAAAACCCAAGTTAAAAAAAGTAGTCCAAATCCAACTCCACGAAGTGAAGATATCATTGATTTAAAAATAAGATATTTTAGAGTTTTTCTAGTGACAATTGCATAGATTGGAATTCATATATATTTTGACAGAGAGCCCAAATTTTCATCAAAGTAGTTCTAGTAGATGCATAATGGTCGTGGAATTTCATAATTGTGGTCATACTAGACAATCAAATAATTATCACAGAAGTTATCATCATTTTAAAATTTCCACTTCAAAGCCCTAGCTGCACAAAGTGTTGGAGTTACTTCACACACACCTAGGATTTATTTTTCCTAAGGTTATTCCTTGTTTATTAGTCATAATTATTCATTATCTAGTCTCCTATATTTTAGGGGAGAATATTCCACCTGGAGAATATTTTCTTTCAGTTGACACTTCAGTTTGACTAGTTGAGTTGAGTTTAAATGTTGCATCGATTTTGTCACCATGCAACATTGGGATCATCACCAACTCACTACTCTTTGTTCAATCAGTTAACTGAAGACTAGTTGACTAGTTAACTCAACTAGGTGGCAGTTCACTCCTGTAACTGCCTGAGAGACTAGACTAGGTGGCAGTTTACTCTTGTAACTGTTGGTGTGTGTCCAGATCAATCTAGACCACCACTATGGCTCATTAGTTACTCATTTATTCTATATATATTGTAAATTATTCACTCTTTGAGTGTGGAATACGGTTAATGAGAATTCTTCCATTCTTTCTATCTTGCTTCTTCTTTCTCAATTTCTCTCTGCAAATGTGTAGTATTTTCTAGCTAGATCTATTCTGTGCAGGTTCAACACATTTACACAAAGGAGCTCCATTAAAAATTAAGTGATTTTATTCAAAACTCTAGTTATATTTTTGGGTTATAGCAACTAGATAGATTTTGGAGGGAAAATTGATGGCATTAGTATTAAAAAATATATACATACATCAAATTCATTTTGTAAGGGGAATTATATATATTGGTTACCGTATGGTTTAAGAGAAGATGATGCTAGATGGTGGAAATTGCGGAACTATGACAAGATGAAGGTACTTTTAGATGAAGCATATGAACAAGTATTTTTAGACAGGTGGTCTCATGCTATGGAGAAGGATAAAGAAAGCACTAATTGTTTGTTCTTTGGTGACAAATCCCTATTATAGGTTCATAGATGTATTTCACAGGAGAAGGTCATTATTTTTATCAACCCTAGTTATAAGCATAATTTCATAAATTTTAGCTTGGATAAATTATTACATATCCCAAAAAAGCATATTCAAGGCACACATTTTGAGGTTGAAAATGTTAAATTTTTTAAATATTTGAAGATTATTATGGACAATTATGTGTTGCATCTAGGTTTTCATGCTATAGATATTGATGATGTGGATATTATTCTTGGATATCCTTGGGTGGACTTAATTGGTATCATTAGTATTAATGTAAAAAACATATTTATAAAGCTTTGGTACAAGAAAAAGAAAATCACAGTGTGGGATATTTTTTCTTACTAAACAAGAAGGGCCTAAGGTGGCACATGATGAATTACTTGCAAGAAAACTAATTGCAGTACCTACTAACACTAGATGAAGAGTATGAGGTGGATTCAAAAGAAGATCCTACAAAAGCACATGAATAAAAACCTACAGAAGCACTTGAATAAAATACCTATGAAGGGCATTAAAATGAAGGAGAATCTAAGAGTTTCATTCCTCAGAGGAACCACAAATTGAAGAGTCAAAGAAGGAAGAATCAATAGCTAAGGATGTTATATACTACCACCCACACCACCCTGATAATTAATAGTAGTCATCAAGGCAAGGTTATGAGCATAATCAAACTTACTATGGACCAACATGGAACTAGAAAGGTACCTAGTGTGTAGACACATGGAGGACTAAAAGCAATGCTTGGAGATATCAGAGTAGCATAATGAAAATATGGATGGAACATGAGAAAATGGAGTCAATATTGAGGACAAAAGGCCACAATTGTACCCCATGTACACATTTCACAAGGATGGATGGATGCTCGTGCATAGTACCAATTAACTACATTGCTTAGCAAATCATATTATATGACTTCTTTCCATGTTTCAAGGACATAACATGTGGAGGGGGATGGAATGTAATGTACCTAGGGATGATAATATGGGGTACCTTGGGAGGTATCCAAGGGGATAATTAATGCAATGTGTCCATAATCATGGAATAGGACCACTATGTAGTTAGAAGAAATTATATAATAATAAGTGGTATTTAGCATAAACCCTTAGGAATATTCATGATAAAATATAAATACATATGAGTATCATTGTGCTGAGATAAGTTGGATGTTGATCATTGTATTGTAGAAAGCATGGATTGTGGAGTCATTCCTTCCTTAAGGACTATTAGATGGTGTTGTCTCCCCTAAAGGTCTTTCTCCACATCCTCGTTTTCTTTATGGTGTGAATAAATTTTGGTATTTTTGAAGTTAAAGTTTTTTCTCAATATTAACTTTATTCCCAAGTACATGAGAGTGGTATTATTTAGTGTTGTAATATGTGTAGTATAGATATAGATGGACAAAAGGAAATCTAAGTATGATATTAGGTATGCATATGGGGATTCTAACATACCCTAGGATACATGGAAGATCAAAACCATATACATATTCTATCTAATGCAGAACTACTCTATGGGTATCGATAGAGGTGTACAAGTTCAATATCCTATGATGACCCCAACTGTATTATTTTTTGTATATGTTTCCCAACTGTAGTTTGACCCACTCAATGAAAAATATCTATGTTTATAGACTTTGATACACATATCTAGCCTAAAAGATCTACTTGATCTAGAATAGGAAAAAAATTCTAAAATTGGGGTCTCCTTAGAATGCTTGTAAAGCCTTGATTTGACGTCTTCTCTACTAGATGACCTTGTACTTATTACAAATTCACCAATTATAATAATTTATTTCTAAAATATTTACATGATGTACTTTGATATCTCCTCTTTAGGATTCCATAAATCCCCTGCAATTTGGACTTTTCAAGAGAAATTTAAGTCCAAGATACCCAAACCTATTGTTTTTGGTGTCTTTGAGGTGAGTGAACTTGTATAGATTTCCATGTCACCAGTTTTTGCCTAGAAGATATGAAATTTGGGCCTGAATCCCTAATTCCATGTTCTATTCAATCTCACAAGTGAATCTCAATTTATACATTGCAATATTTAGATATCACTGTTTGATTGAAATCACATGTTTAAAAAATCCCTAAGTTATACAGTTTGTCCATCAAAACTATTGAGAGTTAAAATTTGAATTTTTTACTAGAGATACTTATCCATTTCTTATTTTTGACCCCAGAAATGGCACTAAATTTATACCTCACAATATTTATATATGATTGATTTACCAAAATAACTTGTCTAAGACTAGTTTACTGGCTAGATAAAAACCCCAACTTGTACAAATTGTAAATCCAAAAATATGAAAAAATGGATATTGAAATATTTACTCAATGTACTTAATTCTTTCCTTTAAAAACCCTAAAATTTCCATGCAATTTCAATGACAAAAAAAGTAAGAGTAAAAATGGTAAGATGACTCATTTGAAGGAGCCAAACCAAGGATTGTTGACTATGATACCAAGTGTTATGGATGCAATAGCGAAATAAGCATAAAAATGCCTCAATTAAGTAATGGCACACCTAATTCAAGTGAAATAGTGAATGAATAATAAGAACCTTTGATGGGGAAACCTCATATCACAATTGATCAAATGCGAAAGATAAAATCGTAAGTAAAATGAGTCTTCTTGATGTATATATAAGAGAGAGAGAGAGGGATAGAAAGAAATAATAATAAATTGACATAACAATAATTAATGTAATGATAATGAATGAGGTTATATGTTGAGGGAATTAACATTTTCATGGTGTAGATATCATGAAGATATTTCTAATGGTGTATTGTACCCTTAAAATAGATCCAATATGAGAAAGTTATGCTCTCGGTAATTTGGTTCACTTTTTCCAATGCATACCATGTGAAAGCCACATAAGCTCTTGTTACTCACACATGTAGAGATAGATGCATATGGATTTGGAAAAATATTCTAGAGGATCCAAAATCCTAACCCTAACGACTAAGAGTAGGAGTTAAACTATAGTTTTAAGGAGAAAAGGGGGTTCCATTCACAATGTAGTAGTTTATATGGTTCCATAGTCAAGTAGTGTAAAGGAGAGATATGATTTAACACAACAAAGGGAGGAGGCAGCCCTATAGTACTTTGTATTAGGCCAAAATGTCTATGTACTTCATAGTGAGTTAGTTTTATTTGTACTTTCACTGTAATATTTGAGAATAATAAGAGAAAAGCACAATCCTTTATTTATGGTTGGAGTTTTGCCCCATGGTATTTTCTATTAACCTCCAAAATGGTCAACATGCATACGATTACGAAGTTTCACAATGAAGAAAAAATACCTATACAAGTTTTTCCAAGACATCTTTGAAGCTTGAAATGTTTAATGTAATCTCATATCACAATTGTCTAATCCAGACCACCCGTTAGGATGTAGGGCACCCTCCTAGTATTCTCTAAGAGAAGTTGAAGTCTATTGATGCATGCTTTTCCTTCTTAGCTTATGATATATAGACGTTCATGATTGCATTCATCTTGGTTGACAATTTCTTATGTGTGACTTGTTTTCATTTAATTATGATAGGTTTATGCTTCGTGGATGATTATGTAAAGGGTCAATTGTAGAGTTAAAATACAATCTTATTATCTCTTTTATGTAACCATGACACTACAAGAAAACTACATTATATAATGCTTGTTAATATGCTTTGCTTTGTTATCCCAATAGTGATTGATCATTTTCAATAGGTTTACTAAAGGATTTATGCCCCAATAACTTATTCTCACACACATGGTATTGGTGGAATTGGTAAATCAATTATATAATAGTCACTTGAGACCACTGTGAAATTTTGTAATCAATTTATGTGTTGCAATAATATAAATGTTGGAAAAATACAAAATGCAATGGTTTAAAATTAGAAAAAGTGGGTTTGGATGCTAAATGTTGTGGAAATAAATCATGGTCACTGATATACATCCAGGGGTTGAAATGTTGTTGAAATAAACCTTGAATCATTGCTTAACTCCATCTCATTTCATGAATTGGCTCACCAATACTATACGCGGTTGATTCAATGCCTTTTGAGATTATAAAATTTAGCTCTATATTGCATGTGATAATACCCAATTTTAATAGTCTGATTACAAGTAGGTTTGGGTGGAATGCAGTGTAGTTTCAAGCCATATGGTCAATCCTGGCTCTATAATTGAGCCAAGCTTTAGAATATCATTTGAATTTACATTTGTTGCGGTATCTACCTAAGTAACTCCATTTGTTGGAGGTTGTTGATGCACCAAAAGGGAAAAATTAGGAGGAGGAAGGCCACCATGGACAAGGATTAATCATCAAACTCGAAATGCAATGAAGAGAAGGTAACCCTGAGGCCTTTAGAACAATGCTAAATTTTCCTTCATCTCTATGTGCATTGCCAAATAATGGTAATTTTGGAAGTATCATGTGTATGCTTCCATACCTCACTAATTTTTCCCAATTTTTCTTAGCTCAATTCATTTTCCCCTGTGCATTAAATATTACCTTGAGTTTCCCTCAATTCAACAAATACTTGACCGAGAATGAGACCATGACGAACAATGTTTTTCATCCTATTGCTTATGACACTATAGTTAGTTTTCCTTGTTTGTATTTTGTGGCAATTTGAATTCATTATTTATTTGGTTCCCACTACGATTTTGCGGGGTAGTTGGTAGTTAAATTCCTTTATATTTTCTCTTGTAGATATGCCCTAAAATAGTCCAAGGTAACCCCAATTTTGACTTACCTATTGATAAGTTTTCCTTGGTACTAATTCCATCTTGTTGAGCTCATTTCCAACTATATATGATGAGGGTTTGGAGTAGATTATTAATTAGAGAAATTTTGAGGTCACAAATGGGATTCAAAACAAATAAAAAAATGTGATATCAACCATAAGGGAAAACAACTTTGGAGAGAAAGAAAAAAATTACCTTTTTTTTTATTATTATCATATTTTTGGCTTATCTTGTTATAGGTTTCCTCAAATTTCAAGTGTAGGAACTCATTGAATGCATAATCAAATTATGCATCCAACGAGTACCCACTCTATGTATTTCCACTTTATCTCATTATGGGTATATTAAAAGTATGCATAAGGGGGTACTTGTTGGATGTAGAATTTAATTCCACATCCAATGAGTGCCTACATTTAAAATTTGAGTAAACCTATAAGGAGATAAGTAAAAATTACAATTAAAAAGAAGAAACATTCTTTCTTTCCTTTTGAAAATTCATAACTCTTATTTTATTATTTTCCTTAGGAGGCTCATTTTAGACCTCAAAATTTTTGTAATGATTATGAATGAGGCTTTAGTAAGCTATTATGAACATGGTATGATTGACTGTAGGTTATCATGGTAGACTTTTCTCTTTGAGAGTTGGAAGTGTTGCCCATGAATGGTTGTACATTATCCTTTTGACAATATTAGAGTTTCTTTGCTCCACAACTATGGCTTATAATAATTTTGATGATAGTTGATGCTTAATCCTCTAGAAAGTGCTTGCATTTAAATTTGGATTAATTTGGTACATGTTGGAAATTTTGTATATGCTTGTAGCATAACATTACAACCATATTAAAGTCCTTTAATGTGTTGGAAGTGGTCAATTTGTAGCCTAATATATGAACCCATTTAGCACATGAATATATAATTGTACATATGATTTTCATTTGAATACTAATTCAATTCCTACAAGAATGAATTATGTTCATACAAATTTTCATGCGAATTTTGGAGTAATGTTAATAACTTATCCAATATTGATGGATCTAAAATGAAGTAAAAGAGAGAGACCTTACTTGGTTGTAAAATATTGTCTACTCTGAAAGTGATTGGTGTTGGGTTAATCTTGACTCGGTCAAAGAGTAGATAAGATAACCTTGATATGGTCATTGATGGGTTTACCGCTAGTGGTTTATGGGCCCATGGTATTGGACAGCCCATTGTATTTTCCCATGGTATTTGTTGGTGCTATTTTGTGCATGCGTTGTAAGAAACAAGGTTCGGTTTATCTAAGACCAAAAAAACCACTAGACACCATCCCTTTCGGCATCACCTGCTTGCGCATATGAATTCTCACCTGAGGTATCTACGGGGACTGTAAGAACCAAGCTTCTGCAATGGTAAGGGAATGGGAGGAAAACATTCAGTTCATTCTTCCTTATTATCTTGTGCACACAACTCTATTTTTTTTGTTATTAATTTACTCATGATTCATTTTCCTATACTTATCATATTCCAACTTACTGTATAGATCCGTTACTGCCACAATCATGAATCATTGCACCATACTTAACTATCATATGAAGCTATTCTATGATGCATGCAAATAATATTCAGAATCAAACACAAAAAAATAGACAACACAAGATTCCATAACATATATTTATCATTCCTTTATTCATCCTTCTCAACCTTCAAATGCTACATTCAATAGCTCTGGAACTCAATAATTACCAGACTATAGCACAACCTAATCTATCATAGCCAAAATTCATTAGAATAATACCTATCTGAACCAACCAACAACAACAAGGACAACGATGATAAACCCCTAATCTCCCAACCCATTACATATTTATACCAAAATCTAGAGCTAAAAACCATAATCTGTTCATCCCACAAATATCCCATTACAATGCATGGCCAACTCAGTTAACTAACTGTTCGATGCCTTTCTTATGCTTTTCAGCCTTCATGCTGATTTTATGTTGTTCTTCTATTTCTGGAATGTCGGGCTATCATTCTCCTGTTATGCTTTATTTCCTTGATTTATTCTTTTGGATTTATTCTTCGAGCTATGCACTGTATTGATTTTGTGCACTTTCCTCATTCTATTCACTCTCCTGTTGGATGTGCCTCAACTACACGCTCTCTAGATTTCCTTCTTCCTCTGCACACTTTTCATATACTTAGGATTTTTCCTTAAAACATTATCAAAACTGCAAAAAATGTTTTCAAGGTTGCCTGTCCAACACTATTTGATGTAATGAAGCCTATTTAAAGGCTTGAAGAACTCCATTATAAGATGCCCCAAGCAACCTAGTGTTTGGATAGCTTGGATAATGTCAATAATATATATACAGTTTTTAACAATTGGTAAGGTAGCTGGAAATAACATAAGCTAGATTGAGTTTTCTTATCAACAGGTGCCAAGACCTTACCTTCTTGAGCTCTACCTTACCCTATTTCCATAATAATATGAGCTACTCTTGAGGCTACTTAACTAGGTTTTTGCATGCATGTTATGTGTTGGACATGCATTTTGAATAACTAAGTTTTGAAGAGCGCATGCAAATTCATAAAAGAGAGCAGTTTGCGGGGTCAAAACATAAGTTAGAGCACGCACAAAAGTAGGAAGAACAATAGTTAGGCATGCAAAAGCAACATGTAGGCAAAAAGGAAGGAAAAACAACATGTTGGTGAAAACAAAGAAAAACAACTAGGACATATTAGGGTTTTGGGATAAACTATTAGGGTTTTGAGCCCTAAATTTATGTCTAAATATGTAATGGGTTGGGGAAGAATAGGCTGCTGAAAAAGGGAGATTAGGTTGCTTCTGAGGGAGAATACTTACTTAGGGTTTTAGAGAGATTTTGTAGAGAGAGAGGTGTGCACTACAGAGTGGCTAGGATAGATTGATGATATAATATTTTGTATCTATTGTAAGCATAGTGCGTAGGCTTGAGGTGATTACTTCATGAATATAAATATAGAAGCAAGTCATTGTGGACATATCCCAAGGATTGGGTGAACCACATTAAATATTGTGTCTAAATGTGTTGTGTTGATGTGATTTCATGGATGTTTTCTTTATGCATGATTACTATAGATCTGTTTACTATATGATTGATGCACAGTAATAATGAATGATATAGTGGGCTACTTATGTTGCAATCTATGTTATAAGGGTTCTTCTCAATAGATTTTGTTAAATAATCAAAAGGTATGAATACATATATTGTGCACAGAGTAGATAATTAGTAATGGATATGATGATAGCCTCACATCCCCTCATCCATGTAGAAACTTAGTTCTTGTAGCCCCAATAGATACCTCGTGTGAGACTTCACTTGAATGCAGGTGATGCCAAAAGGGTCGGTGTCTAAAGGGGTTTTTTGGTTGAATAAACTAAACATGGGGTCTTATAACTGCATGCCAACAAATGGTTGGGTTGTCGGGACCCAAAATCTATAATTAAGGGAATGTTTTGGAGGTTGAATAAGAAAGAGATCGTCGAATCGTTGGAAAGGAAGGAGTAAGAATCTTCTCGAGGAGAAAATATAAACCCTTAGATGAGCGGCGAACAATGGTTGCAAAGGTATGTGTTCACCGAGCTGCATGGGGTTTTCTTTGGTTAATTTTCGATTATATTAACTGAATGGTTAGAAAGGTTAGTGGAGAATAATGGAAGATACTGAACTATAGTACTGAGGAACTGGACCCCTGAGTTGGTAAGACAATTGATTTCTGTAAGTAATACTACTTCACGCACAATTGATTTATGGTTGAATAACATATTGGGGGGTTATATTACAGAATTTGTAGTAGATTGTACCAAGTCATATAGTGTCACAGAGAGGGATTTATTTAAGGGTCCACATAGAAGGTTTATGAAAGCATTGGGTACTTGGATAAAGATGTTGTTGTGCAACAAATGTGTGATGACGATGGAATTTGACTGCTAAGGGGATTTTTTCACATAGGGGAAATGGGGATGACTAGGGGATAGTATGAAGGTAGGAAATAATGAAGAAGGAAATGAAGAAGGAAGGGAGGGACTGAGGATGCATATAAATGAATATGGTGTATCAAAAGAGGAATATGAATTTGGAGTACTTCACAGTGGAAGAAGGTACAAGAGGTTGAAGACTTGTGCTGGGAAAGAAGAGTCAAGCAATGAGTATGAGAGGAGAGTACCTTGCACAGTAGTCCAGATCGTAGAAGTACCACACAAAAAAGGAGATGAAGAGGATTCTCAATTCAATCCTATAATAGAAGATCCATTAAGTCCTACTTAGGCTGGATCCTATGTCTATTCCACAACCCCATGTGCATCACCTAGATATAAGATAACATTTGAGGATATATCAAAAGCACTTATAGTTAGCAGAGGGAGACGAAACAACAATAGCTAGAGAATTAAAAGCAATACATCAAGTCAGAGTCAACCAACATCACCAGGGGGAGGTACTACGCAAAACACCATGATAGGGTTAGACAATACATTGAGAATTGCTAAGTTGTAGGAATTTGGGTCGGAGGACCCATAAAAAAATCTATTTGTATGTGAGAAAATGTTAAGCCCTAAATAATGGCACATTACCCCTTAATTGGGGCATATTACATTAGTATTTTTATTTTATTTATGTCGGCTTGGGTCCATTAGTTGTAATTGTACCTCCTAGTCTCCTAAATATACCAAGGAGAACTTTTCATTTGGAATCATTTGGTATTTGTAAATATATGTGGTGTATAAGGAGGTTGCCCCCTTGAAGAGGCTTATTATATGAAATTTTGTCTTTTTCAAGGCATTGAGTACTTATTCTGAGTTTTTAATGTTAATTTTTTTTTTTTCAATAAGCTAGGTTAAGCATGTAGTTCATTTCAATTTTTCATTTGTCTTAACCATAAACAATAATGTTGCAACAACCAAGATCACAAGAAGAAACACCATGCACAAGAAAATAAGAAGTATCCTCGGAAACCCTTCTCAACAAGGGAAGAAAACCTAGCCAAATCCTTTTCTATATTCTTCAATAGAAAGACCTTCACCACCAATAAGACTTAGCACACAAGAGGGTTCTCAAACCCTAGAAGACTAGCACCCAAGAGAGGTGCGCACTTTTCCCAAGAAGATGTACTTGCTGAAATTTCCAAACTTGTGTGAAGGATATGATTTCACAATGGGGAATCTTCCTTTACTTATATTAGACTTGTCTTATCAACAGAAGTGTCTATTGACACAACAAGGGCTACCTCTCTAAGATTATAATACAATTAATATCAACCAGATTAATTATCTTTTACATTAATTACTAATTACATTAAGGTGGGGCCGACCTGTACCCTTTACATTACAATTAGGGTTACAAGAAGGTCTGACTCTTGAACAATATAGCAAGGGATCTGATACACCTACTAGTGATCATCCACTAGGAGCACATCCATATGGATGTCCATATCTCTAGCTCACTGCATTATACATAAGAATCACTTCTTCACACGTTCACCTATGCTCATCCACAGGCACGTCCACTCAAGAGATATTCTCTCCCATTGCATTACACAAGAGAGTCATCTGGAGTTTCTCGTCAACTCTTCTGCTCAGAGGAGGATAATACATCATCTTCATTTATTTTCTCATGAAGGTGCACCTAACACTTTAGGATTTCACATGTTCACCTTGTGCTCAGCCACAAGCACGTCCAACTCAGCAGATCGCCTTTCCCACAGGAGAATCATATGGATTTCTTCTCAAATCTCTGTATGGAGGAGGTCATCTTCTATGTTCCAACTCTGTCTTAGATAGGAACCACACACCCTTCTTAGGGAATTTATCTTAGGTTTGTAAACTGTAGAAAGTCTCACATAGCTGCAATGATCCACATGTCACATGTTTGTAAGCTGGAGAATGTCTCACATAGATGCAATCATCAACATTCCCTCTCATCTAAGGAGCCATTTTCCATCAGGCCAAGTCTCTCTCGAAAATACTTGAACTTTGTCTTGGCAAGTGGTTTGGTGAAGACATCTGGGATTTGTTCATGGGTAGGAAGAGACTGCACATGTACTATTTTCCTCTGCACCATGTATCTGATATAGTGGTACTTTATTTCAATGTGTTTCAATCTTTCATTAAACACAGGGTTCTCAGAGAGCTTTACACAGCTTTGGTTATCGCAATGAATAATAGTAGGATCCATGTCATGATCGAACAAGTCAGTCAAAATTTTGTGAATCCATACTGATTCATGAACTTCCACACTCGGTGTAATGTACTCTGCCTCTACGGTGCTTAAAGCCACAGAGCTTTGTTTTCGGCTACACTAGGAAATCATGGCCGATCCTAAGTTGAAGCAACAACCAGAGGTTCTTTTTCTGTCTACTGCACTTCCTGCCCAATCTGCATCAGTATATCCTTGCAGGATCAAGTCCACATTGGATGTATATCGTAGGCCATAACCAATTGTGCCTCGTAAGTATCTCAATAAATGTTTTGTAGCTATCCAATGCATATGTTTCGGTTGGATCATAAACTGGCTAAGCACATTTACTGCATAGTAAATGTCCAGTCTGGTGTTAACCAGATACATTAGAGATCCAATCAACTGTCAGTATAAGTGTGGGTCTACATCTCCTGAATCAATATCACTCATTTTATTTAAATCCATTACCATTGGAGTAGGCATGGATTTGCATTCTGTCATACTGAAATTTTTTCAGTATCTCCATAGTATATTTTCCTTGGCTTAGGAAAATCTTATCTATTCTCTTCCATACTTCTAGTCCCAAGAAATACTGCATCAAGCCCAAATCATTCATTTCAAATTTAGTAGTCACTGCTTGTTTGCATTCAACAATGAGTCTATCTGAACCGGTGAGGAAAAGATCATCCACATATAAGACCAAAATTAGACACTCATTGCCATAAATGTGATAATACAAGTTTGTATCAACAACACTTTTGTTGAAGCCCAAACTCATCAGAAATCCATCCATTTTCTCGTACCAAGCACGTGGTGCTTTCTTTAGACCATATAGGGATTTCTTCAACCTGCATACATGAGATTTTTCGTTGTGTACAACGAAACCTTCTGGTTGCCAAATATAAACTTCTTCCTCAATTTCACCATTGAGAAAAGTTGTCTTTACATCCATTTGATGTAGCTTACAACCCATGGAAGAAACTAGTTCAATGATATATCAAATGGAGGTATATTTGGCTACTGGTGCAAAAGTCTCGTCATAGTCAACTCCCTCTATTTTTGAAAACCCTCTGGCCACAAATCTTGCTTTTTATTTTTTGATGCTTCCATCAACAACATGCTTGATTTTGTAAATCCATTTGGAAGTCACTACAGACTTTCCATCTGGTCTTGGAACAACATCCCATACATCATTTTTTAATATGGATTGATATTCTTCAGTCATGGCATCTTACCATACTTGTTCACCTGAAGCTCCTCCATGAAAAGTTGGCTCTGAGTCAATAATGTGGGTCATGGCTAAACGATAGCTTGAGAATATTTTTGGTCTCTTTCTTTCTCTGGTTGTTCCCTGTGGGGATTTATGCCCTTCTGCTTCTTGTAGAGTTTTTCGGGCCCAAGAAGGCCTTTTATGTCCAACTGTAATGTCTCTGGGTATGTTTCTTGGAGAAACTGAATCTGCTAGAGCAGCTGGATCAACTGGAGCTATTGGTTCATCCAGAATAATATCTGTCTCCCTCTGAACTACTGAAGGGGGAGAAGGTATTGTTTCACCATCAATTTCCATCTAAGCTTCTCTAGATTTCGGGAAGGCTACTTCTTCTTCAAAAGTAACATCTTTGCTTACTTCAATTTGTCTCTGACCTGGAATGTAGATTTGTTGGCACAGGGGTAGAACCAGGGTTCAACGCTTACAACATCGCACCAACAAAACCCTAACTACTGGCCCTTTTGGCAACACTTGTGAAGCAAATGAAGTCTCACCCGAGGTAGAGGAAGGGGTGGTTGAAGGACTCAGATGTCTGCAACCTTAGCTAAGACATAGATATGTGATTGTAACACCTTAACATAGCACTTATCAGTTATAGTTCATTAATATTCAGTCTTAGTTTACAACACAACTAAACCCTAACAATAGATCAACGCAGTATTCACACAGATCCAATAGATTCAAGAACTAAGCATACCAACATAGATCAGATCTAGTATTCATTCACATTATTCAACACTAAGCTACCATATTAGATTCTTCTAAGCATACATCAGTGCACTAAGCATTTAACCATATAAACAAGAGAACAACCATAAAGCACAACACAACCACAACACGGGATGTAAGTGGTTCACCCCCACCCTGGGGCTATGTCCACCAACTCTTCTTCTTTATTTCTTTCGGTCAGTATTCTACATGCATAGAGACATGATATCTTACTCCATAGAGGACGAGAGATCTGTGCGCACTCTGCTAGGTCCTCCTTCCCTGAGTTACAACACAAAGCCTCTTCATAGTCTCTTACAATCACTTGCACCTAGCTTTGCAAGCTCTCAACATAACATGCACAAAGCACTTACAAGTTGCACTTAGCACAATGTCTAGCCTCTCTTCGATCACATAGATCGAACTACTTCCTACAGCACCTAGCTTTCTATTTATGCATTACAAAAAGGGCCTAAACATGGGTAAACCCATGGGTCGACATCCCCATACCCATTACATAAGCCCAAAACCCAAAAATCCCTAAAAAAGGGTCGAGATCCCGCAATCTCCACTTCGACTTGCGCTACGCCTTCGACAACCTGTCGAAGTCCCAAAATTAGGCCAAACATGACCAAGGATCCTCAAAACTTGGTCAAGGGCCAACATGCCCCCAACACTCACCTATGACTCATCGCAAGTCACTTTGGTCTGGGTAGCTTTGCTTCAAAAGCCTCGAGATGCTTTGACCTGTTGTTGTGCCAAGGCCTCCTACTCAACAAACTCTTGGATAACTGCTTCATTTATAGGTCCCTCTAAGCGTTGTTTAGCTGCAATGATGACTTGATCCAGTTCTTCTCCTCCACCTTCAATCTCTGTAAATAGTTGACAAACCTCGTCTTGTATTGGTTGGAGCCTCTGAGTCACTTCCATGACTTTGCTCTGAATGGTGTGGACCTGCTGTTGAGAAGTGCACTGTTCTTGGGATCACTTCATCCTCTCAATAGCTAATAGGGGCTTTAACTGCGCTTGTACTGTTTCTGCTTGCTTCTTTTCCTTCTGGAGCTATGACTCCAGTGCTTTCAGTTCAAGATCCTTAGTGAGTCGCTCATAAGTCTAAGCACTATGATCACTTATCTATTTACATTCCATGGCGAGGGCCTTGATTCTCTCAACTACACTTCAAGCAATTGATTCTCTTTGATCTCGTACATCCGACAGAGTGTTGGGCACTGTTCATAGCTCTAGATCTATGATTCTCTGTTGAAGCTACTGGATAGCTTCCACAAGATGCTCTACTGGTTCTTCCACCTTTTGATCCAAGCCTGTCACAGAGAAAAGTGCTCTGCTGACTGCTTTTTTGATTCCGAGCTGGTTTGTGAGCAACTTCTCTTTCTCTTGCTGGATCTGTGCTTTCTCCTCTTCAAAATTAGTTTGGAGGGAAACCTTCTCCTACTGCGCAACTTAGCGTTGCTCTATGACAACTTTTTTCACTTTATTTAGGGCCTATATGGCCTGTTATGTTTCTTTCTGTGCACGATGAAGGCAAGCTTCGGTCACATCAGCTAGTCTATGGAGTTGGGCATGCTCATATCCCAACTTTGGTTCTTCTGATGGCGGGGGCGCAGTGGATACTACGCGGCTGGCTTGAAGGGCCTGTTGTACCCCTCTGAGTTTAGCCTTGATCCTGTCGTACATATCCTCATGCTTGGCTTCATGTTTTTGCAAGATGTCCTGTGAGGCATCTGCTACAACTGCAATGATGAAATCGAAGTCATCTATAGTGAGCACAGTCTACATCTTAGTCAAGGTGGCTCTGGATTTCTTTCGGGAAGTGGATTTTATGGGGGAAACCTTCCTTTTCTTTAAGGGATCAACCTCATCAACATGATCCCTAGGCGGTGTTACTTCGCCCTGATTCTGTTGATATTATTTTTCGTGGGTCTCTTTCTGATGTACTTCATCATCACCCCCTCGGCCAGGTGATATTGAAGCAGTTTCTTTCGATGCGCTGCTCAAGTTTTGGACCTCTTTGGTCTTCTTCCTTATTCTGGGTCCAGGAGTATCCTTTACTTCATGAGTGGTCTCAGGGCTACCGATTAGTTCAAGGTCTGGCATTTCTGTGGGGTCAATGGGGATGAGGAGCTCTACAGACCAGTCCTTGGTTATCTCTTTGAGGTCCTCCTCTGTGAGCTTGTAGTATGATTAAAGTTCTTCTTTATGCTCATCTGCACGTGCGGTGATATAAATGAAGTTTCGATATACGTGAAACTTCATGAGGGGTCAAAACTGATGTAGGGTGTTTGGCGTCATGCAAGGGACAACCTCGATAGCCCTCTTCAACTAGAGATAGTATGTGTGGAATATTTAGTTCGATTGCCACTATTTTCCTATATCGGTCAAGTACCAGAGCGTGGTGAACTTCGCAGTGAGTCGATCGAACAACTCAATGTATGGGAAGGTCGCACCTTATGGCATCTCCCAAGTAGTAAATGTGATGAGGATTAGGATCCAACTAAAGTGGAACTCATAGCCTTGATCCTGAGCTTCACGACAATCTAATTCTAGCCAGTTGACCAAGTACTTCACCCAGTTCATCTGGAGTCCTTCTACACATTTCTTGGCAAGGTCAACAATGAATCTTGTGACCTGTGTAGGTCTATTCTTTCTTACGAGCTTTCCTACGATCATATGGTAGGCTAGGTGCACTGTGCCATTCTACATGGAAGCTACCTTGTAGCCTTGCATTCCCTTTTCTACATCGCCATATGTGTCTTTGATATTATATGCCAATGTGCGATCTATAGCCTTCCCTGGGTAGAAGTCCTGTTGGTCGGGTCCTTGCATGCTCAATTCGGTGATCCTATGGATCAACATCATATCGATTGTGATGCATCTATATAGCCATAGGTAGACACCATGGTAACATGATAGAAGGAGCTTAACACATGCATTAACCTTCTAGTGCCTTCCAAATTGTGGAATCTTCATTACATTCAAGAGGGTGGATTGCGCGAGGTTCATCATCCATGGATGGGGGATTATTTTCGAGTTCTTCTACTTCGTCCTGGTTAAGTACTTGTAAGGAGAGAGCATGTTGTAGTTCTTTTAGTCTCCTAGGTTGAATTCGCTAAACTTAAACGTCACAATCTTATCCTACTGTGATCTAACTGCACGTATCCCCTTCGGGAGGTACGTAGTAACCAAGGTATAATCAAAGTCTCTCGGGACACTGTCACAACTCACTCCACCAGCCAAAGGAAGAATGTAGTTGGGTAGGATGGTCGGGATTAGCTTTGTGATTTCCAAGTCATCTCGGTGCTTGGTTCTCTTCTCTGCTGCCGGTCGGGATGGTCCGGATCCGTGAACAGTTGATAGAGAGGTTTTCACTCCTCTTGTGGCTGATGCTTGAATACCCGCGAACATTACTTTTTTGGCCATGAGGTCGATGAGAACTGCTTCGATGGATTTATCTGCGGTGTGTAGCTCGCTCGACATACACGCTTAGATCGAATAACTCGGGTGGATGAATGAGTGCGAAGGGCAATGGAACATGTGTCGATCTCAATAAACACAACGCGGTAGCAATGAGTTGGCTTGGATATAATTTTCAAAAGTGTTCTCGGTGAAACCATCGACAGACTAAGTAGGCATGATGTAATGGATCTCTCCAACGGATGAGAGGCCTTCATCAATGTGGTTTTGTCCTTTGCGGCGCGGTCCCAATGGTTGGATGGCGAGTCTTTGGGTTGTTACTATTGTTCTAACTGTTCAGGTTGTTGGGCTAACGATTATAATGATTCAATGGCTATATCACTTCGCCATGGCGAAGTGCCATGTTGCATTGTTTTGATATCCCGACGAAGTTCCAGTTTTCAAACCTTCCTTCTGTGAAGTTCCCTCTAGAGCCTTCTGTAACCTTTCTATCATCACTCTCTTTTTACTGAGCTTTCTAGCCTTCTTCCCGCTGATCTTCGTCTCAATATTCCTCTTTCCATTCTGATTCTTATCTCCTTTTGGCATAGTAACTTCACGCTGTTGAGATCCTTTCATAGGGTCAAATAGTAATACGTCTTCTCTATCTAGGGTAGGTGTTCTACTCGTCTGTGAGTCTGCATGTGTTCTTTGAACTTCGACATCCAAGTTTCTAGTTCTAAGTAGCTTCGATATGTTCTCTTGTTCTTCAATCAAGTGTGCTATCCTCCTAGTAATAAAATATTTTAATTCTTTCTTCTTCTGCTCTAAGACTTCTTCTTCTTTCCTTCTAGCCCGATCCGCTTCAATCCAAGGTTTTCCTAATAATATAGCAAATGGGGCACTGTTCTCAATAAATTTAACAATCTCAAAATCTTCCTCTGTCGAGGTTCCATGAGCACTCATAGATATCTGGGTGATTCTTCCACATAGGGTTATCATCTTTCCTCTGAATAATCCTATTCCTCCTAATGAAGGAATCATGGCAGGCTTTCCTAGAATTCCCCAAGTTCTTTCTGTCATGATATTTACTTGTGTTTCTTCATCCAGAACACAGTCAATGTCGAAGTCTCCTATTCTTTCTTCTATGCATTCTTTTTCTTGGAGGATCTCTGACAAGTTGATATTTTGATTCTCATTCAGGGTTTCTTTCATTTGTAGTAATACATTCTCTGATTATTTCTGGGGTTCTTCCATGGTCTCAGTTTCTTGACCTCCCTTAGGGTTTTCTTGTCTCATATTCATTCTTTCAAGCTTAGCAATCATTCTAGGGAAATCTAAAACTTCATGATCCATGGATTTACAACAAAGATAACTAGGTCTTCTACCAAGGCATTCCTTAGCAAGATGTCCTGGTCTTCTGCAATTGTAACAAAGGGTTAGTCTTCTTTTTCTTTGAAATGACCCCCAACCTTTCCTGTACTACACACTAGGATCATAGTAGCTAACTTGCAAAAAATACTTTCTAGGGTCCTGCATCCATTTGTTAGTCCAAACATTCTTTCTATGCATAGGAATAAAATATCTTTCACTATTTTTGTCAGAACTACTCATATCAAACCTTCTTTCATCTAGTTGTACCCTACTTTACAAGCTAGGACAAAATTTATCAAACATACCTAGATCCATACTTTTGAAACAAAAAATTCCACTTATCTAACCTTTTCAATCAAAAACTTTCACTGTTCTTACCTTTATCAAAGTAAAGATCTTTCGGATCTAAAAATTTTCACTATTCTTACCTTTTTCAGATCACAAAGCTTCATGATCTTACCTCTTTTCTTTAGATCCGACTTCTCTTCTTATCACAAAGATTTACAAGTCAAGTAGAATACTACGCACCAAGGCAACATATCTACACACAAAGCTTTCTTTCTTTTCTTTAGTTCCCAACAATCATAGTTTCAGGTCCCGACAACAGAACCATTTGTTGGCACAGGGGTAGACCTAGGGTTCAACACTTACAAAAGTGACCAAAAAAACCCTAAATACCGATCCTTTTGACAACACCTATGAAGTAGATGAAGTCTCACTCGAGGTAGAGGCAGGGGTGGTTGCAGGACTCATATGTATGCAACCTTAGCTGGGACACATATATGTGATTGTAACACCTTAACATAGCACTTAGCATTGGTAGTTCATTAATATTCAGTCTTAGTTTACAATGCAACTAAACCCTAACAATAGATCAACACAGTATTCACACAGATCCAATAGATTCAAGCACTAAGCATACCAACATAGATCAGATCTAGCATTCATTCACATTATTCAACACTAAGCTACCATATTAGATTCTTCTAAGCATACATTAGTGCACTAAGCATTTAACCATATAAACAAGAGAACAACCATAAAGCACACCACAACCACAAAACAGAATATATGTGGTTCACCCCCACCCCGGGGCTACGTCCACCAACTCTTCTTCTTTATTTCTTTTGGTCAGTAGTCTACATGCATAGAGCCATGATATCTTACTCTGCAAAGGACATGAGATCTGCGTGCACTCCCCTAGATACTTCTTCCTCGAGTTACAACACAAAGCCTCTTCACATTCTCTTACAATCACTTGCACTTAGCTCCGTAAGCTCTCAACATAGCATGCACAAAGCACTTACAAGTTGCGCTTAGCACAATGTCTAGCCTCTCTTCGATCACATAGATCTAACTACTTCCTGCATCGCCTAGATTTCTATTTATGCATTACAAAAAGGGACTAAACATGGGTAAACCCATGGGCCGACATCCCCATACCCGTTACATAAGCCCAAAACCCAAAAATCCCTAAAAAGGGGACGAGATCCCGCGATCTCCGCTTCGACTTGCACTCCGCCTTTGACAGCATGTTGAAGTCCCAAAATTAGGTCAAACATGACCAAGGATCCTCAAAATTTGGTCAAGGGCCAACAAGATTCGATATGCTTTTGAGGATTCACTGTATCCTACAAATGTGCCCTTTCTTCCTAAAGGTTCTATTTTGGATCTCTTTTCTTTGGGTACATGAAGATACACTGGACATCCAAATATTCTGAAGTGTCCAATCTCAGGCTTCACTTTGGTGAATGCTTCTTCTTGAGTAATGTTCTTAAGGATATGATGAGGACTTCGGTTTTGAACATATACTGTTGTCATACATGCTTCTGCCCATAGAGTCATAGGTAGACTCTGATCATGTATCATTGCTTTATTTGCCTCAATGATAGTTTTGTTTTTTCTTTTAGCAACCCCATTTTGTTGAGGGTTGTAAGGAACCGTGAACTCCCTCTTGATTCATGCTTCAATACAAAAACTCTTGAATTCTTTTGAGGTGTATTCTCCTCCATTATCTGATCTTAATATTTTGATTTTTCTTCTAGTCTGGTTCTCAATCTGAGCTTTGAATTCTTGAAATTTTGCAAGGACTCCATCCTTGTTCTTTAGAAAGTAAATCTAAGTTTTCCTAGAGTGATCATCTATGAATATTACATAGTATAAGTACCCATTTATTGATGCAACAATCATTGGCCCACATACGTCTGAATGTATCAAGTCCAAGATTTCCTTGGATCTATTGTCACTACTTGGAAAGGATCCTTTAACATTTTTTCCAAGGGAATAACCTTTGCAAACACATTTATGCTGAATCTATATCTCTGATAGACCTGTTACCATTTTCCCTAGAGATGGAAGAGATCTATAATGAATGTGAGCAAGTATTCTATGCCATAACTCACTCAAGATGATAGTGTCATGTAATAAGGCTTGGACTGGTTTAATGGTCAATTTGTACAAGTTTTTTTCTCAGACACCAATTACCTTGGAAGAGCTTATATGAGAGTCTTTGTGCCATGCAAGAACTCTTCCTTTTGAGAAAGTAATTTTGTAGCCTTTGTCTTCCAAGGCCGAAATAGAGACAAGGTTTCATTTCATTCCAAGTACATATAGTACTTATTCTAATTTAATCTACATATATGAATCTAGTTGGAATGTGGAAGTTGCAACTCCTCCCACATTGTATCTAGCATCATCTCCAAGAAAAACATGTAGATGTGTCTCTTTCTCAACAAAATGCGTTAGATGATTTCTAAGTTCGGTCATGTGCCTGGAGGCACCACTGTCAATTAGCCAAGTATTGTCATTGATAGGAACCATACCTGAGAGTGCTGAGATGTGGACATCTTCAATCCTTTGAGGTATTTTCTTCCTGGAACTGAGCTTGCTTGAATCATCAAGCTTTCCTCCCATCATGTTTTTTCTCATCTTCACAAACCCTTGTCAACTAGGCTACAAAACCTAATGGCTAGGCTAGGCTATCACTTTTAGGTTTTATTGGTCTTATGACTACCAACAATAATGCTTGAGAAATATGATAGCCCTGGTAAGCTGAGGAGATTCTTCAAGGAGTTACAGAAATACGATTCTGAACTTTTCTGCAGAAACTAGCAAAACCCTAGAAACGCAAGGGACAAAAAATCAAAATGCTCAGAAATGAAATATGAGACTTGCTGGAGGTGTGATAAAGGATTCCATACACACATATGTCCTTTTTTTCCCCAACGTCCAAGTTTTAAGTGCCGCAAATGCTCATAAGAGTAGGTCGTACAAAATTTCTGGAAACCCTAGGAGGGTCGTATGGTTTCTTTAGAAGTGAGAGAGAATGGCTGGAAAGTGTTTGTGCAATGGGATCTTCAAGACCTATGCTATGATACCATGTTGATTTTTCAATAAGATAGTTTAAGCATGTAGTTCATTTCAATTTTGCATCTGTCTTAACCATAAACAATAATGTTGCAACAACCAATATCACAAGAAGAAACACCATGCATAAGAACACAAGAAGTATCCTGGGAAACCCTTCTCAACAAGGGAAGAAAACCCAGCCAAATCCTTTGATATATTCTTCAATAGAAAGACCTTCACCACCAACAAGAATTAACACACAAGAGGGTGTTCAAACCCTAGAAGAATAATGCCCAAGAGAAGTGCACACTTTTCCCAATAATATATACTTGTTGAAATTTCAAAACTTGTGTGAAGGATATGATTCCACAATGGGGAATCTTCCTTTACTTATATTAGACTTGTCCTATCAACATAAGTGTCTATTGTCACAACATGGCCGACCTCTCTAAGATTATAATATAATTAATATCAACCATATTAATTATCTTTTACATTAATTACTAATCACATTAAGGTGGGGCCAACCTGTACCCTTTACATTACAATTAGGGTTAGATGCAGGTCTGATTCTTGAACAATATAAAAAGGGATTTGATACACCCACCAATGCTCATCCACTAGGGGCACATCCATAGGGATGTCCATATATCTAGCTCACTCCATTACACATAAGAACCACTTCTTCACACATTCACATGTGCTCGTCCACATGCACATCCACTCAATAGATCTTCTTTCCCACTGCATTACATAGGAGATTCATCTAGAGTTTCTCGTCAACTATTCTACTCAGAGGAGGCTAATACATCATCTTCATTTCTGATCTCATGACAATGCACCGAAAACTTTGGGATTTCACACGTTCACCTTGTGTTCAGCCACATGCACGTCCAACTCAACAGACCACCTTTCCCATAGGATAATCATCTGGACTTCTTCTCAACTCTCTATATGGAGGAGGTCATCTTCTACGTTCTAACTCTGTCTCAAATAGGAACCCCACACCCTTCTCATCGGCTTTCTCTCATGTTTGTAAGCTGGAGAAAGTCTCACATAGCTGCAATGATCCACATCTCACAGGATTGTAAGCTGGAGAATGTCTCAGATATCTGCAATCATCAACAATTTTGATATTTGGTTCTTAACATTTGGTATCATAGCTCAAGGTCTTGGGGTTTCGCTGCTGCATTTGAGACACCTTGTAATTTTCACTATAATTTTTTTTTTCTATAATGTTTCAGAAGGAAATCCTTGGAGGATATTTATTATATAGATCAAGGTACTTGGGGTTAAAATTTCATCTCCCGAGGATTTATAATTTTGGAGATATATCTTGTGTAATATCGAGTTATGGAATCATCCTGAATTTAGTCATCGAGGAATTTTTTCTATAAACTATTTTCTGTGATGTTTCAGACCTTGAAAATTAGAGAATATTCATAGAAATTATCCAAGTAGTTGTGATAAAAATTCCATCTTCTGGGTAATCCTAACTTTATAGATACACCCTGTGTAAGATAGGGTAGCTGACTAGTCATATTAACTAGTCTCAAACATGTGTTCGGGGTAAAACAATGATATATTCTTCGGTGAGTATCCAAATTAAGTGAGAATAATTGAATTGGATAGTGGAAAATCTGTAGTATTTATGGTGCAATTTTCATAATCAAATATCATATATTGTGCTCTTGGCATGCTTTACAAGTACACTCTCCTGGAAGAGACAAAAATCAACAAGGTGTCGAGAAGTTACCATAAATTCCACTTGGCACATCCAATTTTGATCATACCTATGGCATTGCAAAGAAGACATATCAGAGAACTACAAAACAAAATTTCAGACCCAGAAGGGTCGAAATTTTTAAGATACAACAGAAGAAAGATCATCTAGTAGAACCACCTCCAAATTAAGGTTTAAAAGGTGCATTTTGTTTTTTGGAAATTTGCATATATTTTGACTATAATATTCAATTGGGGTGATTCAAAAGGTATAATAAAGTGGGATAAAATGATTATCACATAAATTTGAGAGAATGTTATGGATTTTTAGGTACAAATGTATTATGACATTTGTAAACCTAGGAGCTGTCATTACTTGTCAGCGCTACAACCCGGAGACTGTGTGGTTCTTCCACGTACCTAGAGTATATTGAAAGGCCCCTTTCAAACGATTGCAAATTAGACATCACTACTACATATATGAGCTTCCACATACCTTGCATATATCGAGAGACCCCATAGAAGCATGAGACTTACTGAGTAAACCTTTTGGTTGTCTTGTTTCTATAGTACACCGAGAACAACACTCAGGGAGATCACTTTCCAATACCTGGGTAGTCATATAGTACAGATAAGGGCATGGTCAAGCCTCCTTAGTCAATTCCATGAGATATTGAGCTGAGTACTATTATTGGACTCTGCATGTATGTTAGAGATCTATAACACTTGACACTCCCTTGTCTGTGAGGACCTCTATGTTAGAATAATAGGTGTGATCGTTTCACTGTAGAAAATATAGAAATATTGTCACCGAACCATAGGCAAAAAGGCCACCCCTGAGCACCTTAACCTTGACAAACAAAATAATTCTGGAAGCAAAACCTAGAACCAATAGCCAACCAAGGTAGTATACTTCTCTCCAAAGCTATAGTACCAAGCAAAAAGTCCAAACCATAACCAGGAAGAAAGTCCAACCATAACCAAAGACAAAGTCACCACTGCAACAACTGCAACTCTCCTCCATTCATGCACACCACTTGTCCTTATGAAGTTGTGAGAGTGAGAGTGACAAGTGAGCTCTAGCACCCTCTTATTTATAGTCCTCCAAGTAACCTAACTAGGTCAACTTTTACTTTTGGAGGATAATAACTTAATATAAATTATTATCTTGAGCCAACTTGTCTTCTAAGGTTATTTCATAACCTTCTAGGGTTTCTCTTGCTTCCCAGAATATTCTAGACTCATCAAAGGTTACACGTAGAGGTTAACACTTCACGCAAATACCGTAATATCAACACTCCATCCTCACTAGTGAGGTATTAAATGAGATGGTCTTGAGTACAAACACACCATTCAACTGGTAGCATCATCATAGCCACACAAGCTATCTCATGATCAAATCACGAGCACCAACATCACTATCTAACTAGATAGTCTCCATGGAAATCAGAACAATACCATCCAATATAACACAACTATGTCTATTGATAGTAATATACAAATACTATACAGTGGTACACAATGACTCCTAGTAGCACACAACTACTAACCAGTGACACATAGTCACTACTAGTGGATCACATCCATCACAGTAGCATACAACTACTGTCCAGAGACATACAATCTCCACAAAAATCATATCATTTGATATCAACATGTATCAACGATATCATGATATTAACTGAGTCATCTGGGTCATTCCTCCACTCACATATGTGAGATATGGAAGAGCATTTTCCCTTGGAAAGTTAAACATCAGCCATGGGATGTCTGGAATTCCCAAACATAGAAGAATAAATGTTCCTGATTGATGAACCTGGACCATTCAACCTAACTGGGCCATTCTTCTTACACGATTCACAGTGAAATATGGAGATAATGAGTCTTCCCTGATTCCTGAACCTGGACCATTCAACCTAACTACGCCATTCTTACGACACGATTCACAGTGAAACCTCGATAGAATGAGTATTCCCTAGGGAATGATTATCCCTGATTGCTGAACCTGGACCATTCAACCTAACTGGGCCATTCTTCTGGCACAATTCACAGTGCAACCTGGAGAGAATGAGTCTGCCCTAAGGAATGACTGTCCAGACCATTTCCATTGTAAATGACTGTCCTGCACCAACCTCCTACATTAGACCATTATTTGAAACTGCTCACAACTATGAACTTCAAAAGAATAGCTGCCCAGAGAGGTGGACCATTCTTCTTGACCACTTCTCAAAGTGACTTCCAAGGAGAATGAATGTTCTAGACCATTCCCCCACACTGGAAACAAGGGGAATCATTGTCTATGGTACATAAACACTTTGTCGAACCATGACTATCTGTTCTGGACCATTTTTTGAATTGGAAAATGATTTCCCATAAAAAATCTTGGACCACTTTCCAGATTGGAAAGTGACTTCCCAACCTAGACCATTTTCCAAATTGGAAAATGGTTGTCCATATATCAATAACATATCAGTGCTCCCTCCCAATCTAGGGAGTAAGAACTTTCCTTTCCAATAAGGAATTCATATCCACAAGTCCCAGCTTGTCCCTTAGGTATGAAAAATTTTCATATTGGATAGAGGCTTTACCAAAATATCCTCTATCTGCTCATTAATGGAGATATACTGGAGAACTACTTCTCCCCTCTGGAATTTATCACAGAGAAAATAATACTTGACCTCAATGTTCTTTGACCTGTCATGGAACACCGGGTTCTCTGAGAGCTTCACATATCTTTAGTTATCACAATATATCATGGTCGAATTCAACACCTGATCAAGCAGTCCATAAAACATCTTACAGAGCCACACTTCTTCTGTACAAGCATCACAAGTTGCAATATACTCTGCTTCTGTAGTTCTGAGTGAAACATACTTTTTTTTTGCTGCTAGCCCATGATATCGTGGCACAGATAAAACCAAAACATATCTAAGAATCACTTCTTATGTTATCTGTACTCCCTGCCCAATCTGTATCGATAAATCCATGCAACTGTATATCATAACTCAAACGTCCCACAAAGATATTTCAAGGCATGCTTTGCAGTTATTCAATTCTCATGGATAGGTTCCTCCTGGAACTAGCTCAACATGTTTACAACAAAGCAAATGTTTGGCCTAATATTCATCGAATACATCAAGGAGAGAATCAATTACCAATACAAGAATGGGTCTATTGGATCAGAGTCTCTCAACTTCTTCAGATCTGTCATCATGGGAGTTTTCCATGGATTTGCAATCCATCATCCCAGACTTCTGAAGAACCATTTCAATACACTTCCTCTACCATAGGAATTTTTCACCACACTTATTTTGTACATGAGAGGCTATGTACCAGGTTGCTTGAATCCATACAAGGTCTTCTTCTATCTGCATACATGGGTCTTTTTTCGGTATACCTCAAAACCTTGAGGTTTCTCTAAATATGCTTCTTCTTCAATTACTCTGTTGAGAAGACCAATATTTTTGTCCATCTGATGTAAAATCCAACCCATGGATACTGCAAGAGATATAATGGCTCAGCTAGAGGTGTATCTGGTTACTGGAACAAGCTATAATCATAGTCTTCTCCCTCCTTTTGGGAGAACCCCCTAGTTCTGAAACTCGCCTTGTATCTATCAATGCTTCCATTCATAATTTCTCACATACATTGTTCTTCATCACAACTTCCTTTAATTCCTTATGTTTGACTACTTCTAGTGGGGTCAAACCATGTAGGCAGTCTTATGATTCTTGGTATAATAAATGTTTCAATTAGTTGTTCTGACTTTTCTTTCTTTCTTGGAATCTTAATATTCTTCCTCACATTTCTCTTCAATGTTGGAGTCCATGGAATCTTCTATATATTCTGTTGAAATATTGTGTAAATGCAAAGAATATTCTTATCCCATTTTGCAGATTGGTCGAATCCTAAATTTAATATGCAAATTAAGAAGTCGTCCCCTAAGAAAAATAAAGTGGTTCTAACTACCTAGAAAGAGAAGTCGACCCTGCCAGTGAAGAGACACCTCCTTTTAGCACTTTCCAGTTTGTATAAATAAAGGAATCCAACTCCACATTTTTTCACTCACTTCACTCACTCATCTAGTGCACAAGTATTGAAGGAAGCTGCAGTTACCAGTTTCCGGAAGAAAGAAGAGAGAGAGGTGCATTGCTTGGGAAAGGATATTCTATAGTGTTTGGTTTATTGTCTTGGCATTGGATTGGCTATGGTTCTTTGATTATTTTCTATCCTAGCATCATGGTAGTTTGTATCTCGTAGAGAGAGAGTTATTTTGGTATTGTACTTGGTTATTGAATCTATATTAAACAAGTTTTGCTGGGTTTTTTTCCCCTTGAGGGATTCCCAGGATAAATACTTGTGTACTATGTGATTGTGTTTCTCTCAGTGATCCTATCTATGCTATGGTTATCTATTAAATTGAAAAGAAACCTAATAATAGCTAAAAACTTAACATGGAATCAGAGCTAAGATGAAGACAACATATTTCACTGGATAAAGAAAAACGTCATTGTTGTCGTACAAGAAAATTAGGGATTTTTATTGAAGAGGAATTTTAGCCCAAAAGTCATATAGAAAAGTGCACCCTAGCCTAAGGAACTCATTGGCACCTTCAACAAACCTTTTCAGTGGATAGAACTCCCGGAAAGTGAAACCTTAGTTTTCATTGGTACCAGAAAACCAAAAAACCAGAAGTACCAGAAAATTAGAAAACCAAAACCAGTACTAGAAGTAGCAGTCTAGATTTCCACAAGCTCAGTTTCAAGGGGTAAAAATTGTATTTTCAGAAATCTGACTGCACCAACTTACTTGCCTCAGATCAGCGCATCTAGCCTATGGATCAAAATTTCAAAATTTGAAGTTTGAAAAATTAGGGATTCCTCATAAAACCCTAAGTTGCAGTTGCAGTTTCAAAATCAATTGCAATATCAATTGCAGTTACAGTATTAGTTAAAGTACCAGTTGTAGTCACCCTTGAAGTTTTAAAAGGGGTTGGTATTTATTACTGCTACTACCAGATGGTGCCACTACCTGTAAATGCTATTAGAGGTATGCAGTCACATATGTTTAAATTGTTAAGCTTTAAAGGGTATTTGTAGGAGAAGGGATCTCTTGCCATAGATCCAGGAGGATCTCAAGATCCAACACATTCAGAGGAATAATGCAACCCGAGTTTGATTATTCTGATATGCATCCATTTGTTATGCATTATTTTGATCTAGGTTTCATGTTGAAGATATGACCATCATACTAACCTTTGGTCAAAATTAAATTCAAGGTATTAGATGCATTAAAGTTGAGATCATAGAATTTATTCTCTAACCCAACCTTCTGTCAAGATAGCATATTGTCTTAGTACAGAGGACATGTTGAAGAAAAGACTTGTCATCTTGAGTGAAGGACACTTGGAATAAAAGAAACACACACTCATTCTTGAGGACAAGACTCCTTAAGAGTTCTAGATAAGAAGAAAGATGTTTCAAAGATCAGATGGTACAATTGTCAAAATTTGGGACACTTTTCCTATGATTGTCCTCAAGGAAAATGGAAAAGAAAGCATCAATCACATGTGGCAGGGGAAGAGGAATCTCCTCCCTCAAAGAAATCTTTAGTAGAAATTGAGGATTATGTACTTTAAGTTGAAGATAGTTGATTTGAAGAAATATAGCAAATTGTGGAGTTCGCGGAGCCTCCGCACACAAAAACAAAAGATAAGTATTCATGTTTAATTTAATACTTTATCATTACAAGTTTGATTTTTGTGAGAATGTTAATTAACCTCACTTTATTTCAGTGTCTATGCAGATTTATGAAGGAAGTATCAAAGAAGAGGATAAAGAAAGAGATAAAATATTTATTTCAGGTATGATCACTCATGAGAGTGACAAAGGTATGTGTTTAGCTATGATAGTAAGGGAAAATTTGGTAATTTCATAGCTAGAGTTCAAAAGAGTTCAAAAGAGTTCAAAAGTCTGATTAGGGTTTCATATGTGTACATGGTTGAAAAAGTTTTGCTTAAGAAAATATGTGTACTACTCTGATAGAAATCATGATATAGTTTTATTTGACTACTACTTATTGTTATTGACTTATTGGCTAAGTGACATATCTCAGAAAGCATACTATAAGTAAGTTTATAGGTCTCAGAAGAAAGAAATCATGCCTTGACTTGTAGAAGTTAGACAACATGAGAAGGACTTATGATATGGTGATAGTCGGTAAGAACCAAACAATATCCAATATTCATATAGGAGCAGGAGGCTCCTAAAGATGTAGGAAAAAAATGTTCAAGATGAAGAGAAAGATGGATACTCGGATATAGTTGATGAGATGTAGGTAACTACAGGTTTCTCCAGTACCATTCTTATAGATGCAGAGGGAGCAGGTTGATCTAGTATGAAGTCAGAAAGAAAGAAATGTTCAAACTCAAGAAGGCACACAAGATATTACAGAAGAGAACTTCAAGGATGATGATTATCAAATGTTATACAGTTAAAGAAACTATTAGTTTGGTGCAATAGGAAGCTATGTCTCCGAGTTTAAAAAGGAGGATCATGATTTGGTGCAATTAGGAAAGTAGTGGTCCATGGAACAGTTTAATCAGTGGATGAGTAATGATATATTTTGATCAAGATGAAATTCATCTAGTATATGGATGGTGCCCAACAAATGGGTAGCATGGTATTATACCATGGAAATATTTTGGACCATAAGATATTTTTTTTTAGATCCCATAGCTAGACCTTCATAGAGAAGGAAGAGACCTTCGTAGAGAAGGAGAAAGGAAGAGATGTTTGTAGAGAAGGAAGAGACCTTCGTAGAGAAGGGGAATAATAAATTTTCCAAGGCTGGCCTCTGTCCAAGTGTTGAGTTTTGAATACTCTAGGGACATGCTAGAATACCCTCATAGAGAGGGGTGTGACCACCCTCATAGAGAGGGGTGTGACCACCCTCATAGAGAGGAGCGTGGATGTTTCTCCAAGGGGAAATAGACAGATAGTCTCCTTTGGCCAAGGATTGAGTATCCTAGAACATAAACCTTGACCATGTGGAATGGTTAGTTGGTTGTTGAGGTTTGTGTTGTGATTCTGCGTGGATCATGAAAATGGAGTCTAGTCTTGCCCAATCTAGCATCTTAGCTTCTCTAGTTCATGTGGGATGACTAAGAGTGAAGATATGGTAGTAGTCCTCCCCAGTGTATGGGTGAGATAGATGACTACAAGAGAAGGGAGAACATAAAAGGAATGGAAAAACTCATAGAATATATTTTGTGTGAAGATAATACATCTTCTGTGTGAAGATAAAATATCTTCTGTGTGAAGATAAGATATCTTTTGTGTGAAGATAAGATATATTCTATGTGAAGATAAGAAAGAGTATCTTCTGTATGACAATAAAAGAAAGAAAGAGTATCTTATGCACAAATATAAATAGAACAAAACTTCTTTAATATGGATTCATGGAGAACCAATCAGTGATTGTGATGCCAAATGACCAAGTGGATTATATTGATGCCTCATGTTATCCAGTTGATGTTGTTACCCAATTGATGATGTTACCCGGTTGATGACGTTGCCCAGTTAATGATGTTACCAAATTGATGATGTTGCACAGTTGATGATGTTACCCAATTGATGATGTTTCCCAGTTAATTATGTTACCCAGTTGATGATGTTTCACAATTGATGATGTTATTCAGTTGATTTTGTTGTCTATTTGATGATGATTATCCAAATGATGATATTTCCCAGATGATATTGTTCAGTTGATGATGACATCTAGTGACCTGTCAAAAGATAAAGAATATCGTTCTTGTTAAGAGGGAGTGTTGAAATATTGTGTAACTGCAAAGAATATTCTTATCCCCTTTTGCAGATTGGTCAAATCCTAAATGTAATATGAAAATTAAGAACTCGGTCTCCAGGAACATTAAAGTGGTTCTAACTACCTAGAAAGAGAAGTTGTCCTTGCCAGTGAAGAGACACCTCCTTTCAGCACTTGCAAGATTGTATAAATAAAGGAAGCCAAATCCTCATTTGTTCACTCACTTCGCTCACTCATATAGTGCGCAAATATTGAAGGAAGCTGTAGTTACCAATTGTCGGAAGAAGGAAGAGAGAGAGGCGCATTGCTTGGGAAAGGATATTATCTAGTGTTTGGTTTATTATCTTGGCATTGGATTGGATATGGTACTTTGATTATTTTATGGTCTAGCATCATGGTAT
This sequence comes from Picea engelmannii, assembly GCA_009831015.1. Classification (NCBI taxonomy): domain Eukaryota; kingdom Viridiplantae; phylum Streptophyta; class Pinopsida; order Pinales; family Pinaceae; genus Picea; species Picea engelmannii. Next base: position 627,182 of record ML777310.1, on the reverse strand, counting down.
TTTGTCTCTCGTAGAGAGAGAGTTATTTTGGTACTGTACTTGGTTATTGAATCCATATTAAACAAGTTTTGTTGGGTTTTATTCCCCTTGAGGGTTTCCCAGGACAAATGCTTGTGTACTCTGTGATTTTGTTTCTCTCAGTGATCCTATCTATGTTATGGTTATCTAGTAAATTGAAAAGAAACCCAATAATAGCTAAAAATTTAACATATTCTATGCCCTTCCTTTCTGAAAGTTCCAACTTCTTGTTTTCGTCATAGGAACATAAATGTAGATGGAAAACCAAGGATATTCAAGGCTTATTTTCAAATAAGACTTCTTCTAGAGTCAAGCTGAACACATGCTTCTTATCATGGATGCTACTTCTAATGAAGAAAATGGAAATATACTTCATAGTCTTTACAGGTTCTTTAATGGATCACATCATTGAGGATTAGCTCCCTCTTAATACCAAATTCATGCTTGAATGAGAAATATGCATTCTCTTCTTTTGGAATTCTCCAATTAGATCCCTCCATCTGAGAGTCTCGATGCTTTTTTCTGCATCCTTCTTTCTTTCTGTAAAGTGTCACAAGTATATTCTAGTTTCCTCTTGATTACTGAGTTCTTTCTGGTCTGACTCCTTCAGGGTCTCTTTAAGTTTAGTTCTGATTATGACCCATCTGGAAGTTGTTACTTATATACAATTTTAATAGATTCCATAGGGATTGTCACCAAAGGTAGTCAACGTACTTCATCCTCTTCAAATACCTTTCTAGTAGTCATTGTAATGGAAATCCTTATCTTGTTCTTCTCCCATAGGTATTGCTTCATTGACACTGACCATCTTATATTATAAGAAATATATACACATGATATGTATGTAAACATGGTATGTGCAAGGACTATGTTACGGAAGAATATTGTTACCATGACTAGTAGAAGAAGTCTGCTTCATCCTGCTTGACTTCCTTTGAGGGTTCCTTTTCTTTGGAAACTATTGCTTCATGTGTTTCCTTCCTTTTATTTAACTCAAGACATTGGTTCCCGTAGTGACCATATTTTTGATAGTTGAAGCATCATATTTTTGAGATATCCTTTTCTTGATTTGGTTTCTTCCTTGAGCCAAAATTATTCTTATTCCTGAATTTCTTGAACTTTGATGTTTAGACTTGATCATTGTCTTTCTTTTGGGATTTCTCTTTTGTGTTAATCCTTGATTCTTCTTTTTCACAACAAGTCCAAATTTATTCAAATGTGGGATACTTTGTTCTTGTGTTCATGCTTGCACCAAATGCATCCCATGTCTTGGGAAGTCCATTAAGTAATATATTTACTAGTTCCTTTTCTGAAATGATTTCCTCAATAGCTTGTTGTTGATCTCTTATCTGAGAGATTCTTACAAAATTATGATGTTATGTTGTCATCATCATTCATTTTCATGTCACGAAGCTCATTGTTCAAACTCATCACTTGTCCAATATTTATGACTGAGAAGAGGTTAGTTAGGGCATCATACATCTTCTTAGATGAGTCAAGATGAGAAATGTAGGGTATCAAATGGTCCTTTACAGATTCCACTATGATTCTCATAGAATTGATGTCATTTTCCTTGAACTTCTCCACAACTGTAATGTTCTAAGGTTCCTTCTCTTTTCCCGCTTCAAACTGTGGTTCCATGATATTTCCTTTCACGATATCCAACACTTTATTCTTAGCAAGGATGAGGTCAATCCTTGTCTTCCATGCTCTAAAGTTAGAATCCCCTTCTAACTTGTTTTCTGAATTCATAGAGTAATTCATGATTGTTTTGACTTGGTCAACCTTTGAATTTTGACCAAATACTCAAAATTGACGCCTTGGCTTGTTGACTATACTAGGAGGTGCGCTAGGCTAGGGCTCACTAGGTTATCCAAGAATAAGGTCAATCAATTCACTTAAGGTGTCTCAACATGAGGGTTAGGGTTTCATTGTTGCATCAAAACTTTGACTGCAACTGCAACTGAGCAAATCCTCCAAATCTACCTTCTAGTTGTTAGACCATCCGAAGATAGTGTGGGCCCATAACCTGTTAGAATAATAGGTTTGCTCCTTTCACTGTAGACAATATAGCAATATTTTCACCCAATCATAGGCAAAAAGTCCACCCTCGAGCACCTTAACCTTGACAGACAAAATAATTCTAGGACCAAACCCTAGAACCAATAACCAACCAAGGTAGCGTACCTCTCTCCAAAGATAGCATACCAAGCAAAAATTCCAAACCATAACCAGGCAGAAAGTCCAACCATAACCAAATACCAAGTCACCACTACATCAACTGCAACTCTCCTCCAGTCATGCAAACTACTTGTCCTTATGCAATTGTGAGAGTGAGAGTGACAAATAAACTCTAGAGCCCTTTTATTTATAGTCCTCCAAGTGACCTAACTAGGCCGACTTTTACTTCTGGAGGATAATAATTTAATATAAATTATTATCTTGAGTCAACTTGTTTTCTAAGGTTATTTCATAACCTTCTAGGGTTTCTCTTGCTTCCCGTAATATTCTAGACTCATCAAAGGTTACAGATAGAGGTTAAAACCTCCCACAACTACCATAATATCAACACTCTGCCTAAGACAATTAGGAATTCCTACCTTGCAGTGATACTTGGCCAACATGCCACCAAAAAAGGGAACTTCTACACCAAATAAGCCTTCAGACAATCCTACTTGGACTCTTGATGAAGGTGAACAAATGCACAGGGATATAAATGATTTACAAAAGAAGGAAATAACAAAATATGAAATACAAGGGATGATGGATTCAACTAAAGCTAAGTTGGAAGCAATAATGGATACTAAGATTTATGGGTTAAAAAGGTAGATCATGGAAGGATTGAAAAATTTCCTAATAGAGAGGCCACCTGAAAGTTAAAATGTATCCCATGAAATTCATGATGAGGACACAAGGAATATTAATCAAGACTGGAGAAACTCCAACTTTGGGTTGAAGACCAACCACTTTTCTAAGATTGATATGAGGAAGTTTGATGGAAAGGATCCAATCACATGAATACTACATATGGAGAAATTCTTTGATCTACATGATGTGCCACACACACAAAAGGTACGAATTGTGTCTTTATATTTAGAACCCAATCAATTTGTGTGGTATCGATGGATTTGTTCTTGCAAATAACTTGTCACTTGGACAATTTTCATGGAATAAATGATAGCACACTATGAGGATAAAAGGAGAAATGCCTTCTTTAGCTAATTGATAGATCTCAAGAAAAAGGGTTCAGTTGTGGATCACATTGAGAACTTCCAAAGATTGAATATAAAGGTAATGGATATTCTAGATGCACACCAGATTGATGTATTCATAGGAAATTTAAAGGATAACATTCAACATGAGTTTTCCTTTGGGAACCCAAATTGTTGGTGAATGTGTTCAAGGTGGTGAGAAATGTTGAAAGTAAAAATATGGCTATGGATACTAGAGGGACCACTCCTAACATCCATCTAGAGAATATTGTTCCTTCTTCTAAAACACCTCAACCTACAAGTTTGAGACCTCAACAATTGGATGAAAGGAAAGAAAAAGGTTTATGCTTTAATTCTGACAACAAGTACAGTAAGGGACATAAGTGTGGTGAGAATAAATCATTCTACATAGATTGTGAAGAGGAAGAAGAACAAGAACCATATCAAGATGAAAAAGTAGAAGAGATTTATTCTAAAGAGTTTACTCCCACCATATCATGTAATGCATTTGATGGAATTATCACTCCTCAAACCCTCAAGATTGAAGGATATATCAAAAAGAAAAAGACAATAGTCCTAATTGATTATGGTAGTACTCATAATTTCATTCACTATAAATTAGCCAAAGCTCTCAATTGATTTATATATCCAACTCCAGAGTTTCAAGTAATGATAGAAAATGGATGAACTATGAATTGCTTAGGAAAATGCCATAAGATCAATCTTACTATGGGGGAATATGTAATGAATATTCCAATGATTGGTATACCGACCATGGGTGGTGTTGATGTCATATTGGGAGTCCAATGGTTATAATCATTGGGAACAATGGCTTTTAATTTTCGAGAACTTTCCATGACATTTTAATAAGAAGGAAAGGAAATTGAGTTAGGGGGCATCACATGGAAACCCAGTAAGTAATGATAGAAAATGGAGGAACTATCAATTGCTCAGGAAAATGCCATAAGATCAATCTTACTATGGGGGAATATGTAATGAATATTCCAATGATTGCTATACCAACCATGGGTGGTGTTGATGTCGTACTAGGAGTCCAATGGTTATAATCATTGGGAACAATGGATTTTAATTTTTAAGAACTTTCCATGACATTTTAATTGGAAGGAAAGGAAATTGAGTTAGGGGGCATCACATGGAAACCCAGTAAGGTGATAAGCTCTAATGGAATGAAAAAAATATTGAAAAAGGGACATCAGAGTGTAATTGTACAACTATGCTCACTAGATGTTTAAACATCTAAGTCATCTATTCTGCCAGATCTCCAAGGGATCATTGATAAACATTCCAAAGTATTTGAAGATATTCCCAGAGATATTCCACCCACTCGCAATCATGATCATGTTATTCACCTAATTCTCAGGAGTGTTTCTCCTAACATTAGGCCTTACAGATACCCTTATGTCGAGAAGAGTGAAATTGAGCGTATGGTTGAAGAAATGTTAGGGGTTGGAATTATCAGACCTAGACAAAGTTCTTAATATGCACTAGTGGTAATGGTACTCAATAAAGAGGGCTCATGACGTATGTCTCTAGATTATAGAGAGATCAACAAGATCACTATTAAATATAATTTTCCCATTCCCGTCATTGATGAATTGTTAGATGAAATACATGGAACAATCTACTTCACAAAGTTGGATCTCTGTTCATGGTATCATCAGATTATAATGAAGGAAGCAAATATCCCAAAAACAACATTCCGAACTCATGAAGGCAATTATGAATTTTTGGTCATGCCTTTTGGCCTTATGGATGCACCTTCCACATTCCAAGGGTTGATGAATTCCATTTTATAGATGTTGGTCCTCGACCAAGTTTTGGGAGAATCTTGGTTGTGTTTGACCATTTTTGGGACTTCGACAGGCTGGTTGAAGACAGATCGCCCAGGCGAAGCGGAGATCACGGAATCTCTCCCATTTTGCGGGATTTTTGGGTTTTAGGCTTTATGTAACGGGTATGGGATGTCAGCCCATGGGTCTACCCATGCTTAGGACCCTTTTTGTAATGTATAAATAAGTAGTTAAGGATGTAAGAAGTAGAAGTTGGCTTCGTGAAAGAATTTGTACGTGGCTTAGTACATGGATAGTTAGCTTTGTGCATGAATGTGTTGAGGCTTGTAGAGCTAAGTGTAAGCGTTTTGTAAGTGCTTTGTGCGCAGATTATGTAAGGCTTTGTGCCCTGACCTAATTCAGGGAAAGAGGATATGGCGAGGTGCACATATATCTCCCATCCCTTGGTGGAATCGGTTCTGTGGATCTGTGCTTGTAAGAAGATTGAAGGAGACTAATAAAGAAGAAGAAGAGTTGGTTGACGTAGCCCCACACTGGGGTGAACCAAGTATATCCTGTGTTGATGTGTTCTGTGCGATGTGGTTTATATTTTTTATGTATTTGTTTGCTTAGTGCACTATTCTTGATGTATGATAGATAGATCCATGAATGCTTAGGGATTTATGACGTGAATGAATGCTAGATTTGTTCTAATGCTAATTGCTAAATGGTTAGATGTGCTTAATCTTGGGCGTTACTGGGATGATTTGTAATTAGGGTTAATCTGAGATGTGAATAAGGATCATAACTTAATGCATATTGTTGGCCAAGTGATTTACTGAGTGTTGTGATCACAGATCTGTGTCCCAGCTAGGTTGTAGACACTTGAGTCCTGCAACCTCCCTGCCTCTACCTCGGGTGAGACTTCATCTGCTTCACAGGTGTTGCCGAAAGGGTTGGTAGTTAGGGTTTTGTTGGTGCGTTATTGAAGCGTTGAAACCTGGGTCTGCCCCTGTGCCAGCAAATGGTTCCGTTGCCAGAAACTAAAGCTGTGATTGATGGGAACTGAAGAAAAGAGAAAGATCTGTACGTAGATCTGTTGTTCTAGTGAACAATATTCTACTTGATTTGTGAAGCTCTGTGCTAATAAAATAAGTCTGATCTGAAGAAAATAGGTAAGATCTTAAATCTTTGTGCTCTGGTAAAGGTAAGATAAGTTGAAATTTTTTCTTTAGAAGTATGAATTTAGGTATGTTTGATAGATTTTGTCCTAGTCTGAAAACTAGGGCACAACTAGAAGAAATAAGATCTGATCTAAATAAATTTGATAGAGATAGTGAAAGACATGTTATTCCTATGGATAGAAATAATTTTTGGACTAATAGGTGGATGCAGGAACCTAGAAAGAATTTTTGTAGATTGCAGGTCCATCACTGGGATCCTAGTGCATAGTACATGAAAGGTTGGGGATCGTTTAAAAGAAAGAGAGGATTGACATTGTGTTACAATTGCAGAAGGCCAGGACATCTTACTAAGGAATGCCCTGGTATAGGTCATATTTGTCTTTGTTGTAAAACTGTTGGTCATGAGGTTTTGGATTTCCCTAGAATGATTGCTAAAGTTGAAAATATGAACTTGGGACAAGAAAACCATGAAGAAGGTCAAGAAGCTAAGGACATGCTAGAAAACCAGAAAGAATCAGAGACTATGTTATTATAGATGAAAGAAACATTGAATGCTCATAGAAACATCAATTTACCAGATGTTATCACTCCAAGAAACCCTTTGTGGTTGCAGACCAAAGGTGCTTGGTAACTTAAGAAATTATAAATAATGAAAGGTTGGATCAATGGGATAACAGAAAGTAACTAATGAGAAGACAACTCACAATGTAATCAAAT
>ML777310.1:542497-612308 GCA_009831015.1 Picea engelmannii | reverse complement strand
ATATGTGGGATAATCCCCAAGAATGAGGTCAATCCCAGATTTCATGATCTCTTTCTCTTGTTGACTGTTGGTGAAGTGAAGCACAACCTCCCAAGGCTGACTAGTGACTCTTCTAAGAGGCAAATTCGAATTTGCTGAGGTGGTAGAATATCCTAATTTTCTGTTCAACATAAATTGTCCATATCCTTTGAAACACCTCCTTTCTCCACCATTTGTCAAAACTAACTGTTGTGTTGGACTTGATAATTCACCACATGTCTATTCCAAGAGGTTTCATCTCATTTTGCTTCAAAAATTCCTGATCTGGGCGAAATTTTGAAAATTCTGGTTAAAACAGGCTTTCGGTGGTTGACTGGAAAGATTCTGTGTGAATTTACCACCGAAAGCGCAGCTTTAGGTGGTTAATGAACAGTCGTCCTGTTCGCCTAAACCACCGAAAGTCAGAATTTCCAGCAAAAATTGCCTTTGGTAAAAATCAATTTTCTCAGCCGTGGAATGTCTGTTTTACACGTTCAAATAGTCGATTTTTAACTACAGATCATAAGCTTTCCAATGATGCAATCAGATTTGGATTTGGAGCTAGGGAAGCTGGAATTTTTTTTTCCTACAAGATTAGGCATCTTTCCTTCAAAAATGCCGGTGCGTTTTTGAGAGTTAACACCAGAGATCTTAAAAGAAAAGCAGTGTATAGAAACACGAATAGGAGACTTCGACATAGATTGTGTTCTGGATGAGGAAACATGGGTGAATATTATGCCAGAAAGTACTTGGGAAATTTTTGGAAAGCATGTTATGATTCCTTCATTGGGAGGGATCGGCTTGTTTAAAGGAAAGATGATAATCCTATGTGGAATACTTACTAATGTACCTATGATTACTCATGGAGCATCGACTGAAGAAGAATTTGAAGTCATTAAGTTTGTTGAGAACAACACCCATTTTTCACTTTTTTTTAGGAAAGACCTGGATTGAGAAAGACCAGATCTGAAGGAAAGAAGAGGAAGAAGCTACATAACAGAAAAAGCAAGAATCAAGAGACTTCATGACTAGGAAAATAGAGCGACTAATATAAGAACAAGAGGATAAGTTGAAGCAATAGAAGGAAAGAGAGTTGGCTATTGAATTTGAAAGAACACCAAAAGGCTTAAAGAACCTGTCCATGCAGGAGAGAAGAGGATCTTCCCTGGAAGTAATAAGAGAAGAAGTATTACACTCAAATCCTTTGAAAGACCCTTTGCAGTGCGAAGTCACTTTACTAGAAGAAGATAAGAATATAGATGGAAAGAGGAATCTAGAGACCCAAATGAAAGGAAATAAGGAAAGAAAACTCAGTAAGAAGAAAGAAAAGTTATAAACACTGTAGGAAGTCCGAGGAAATACTTCGCAGAAGGCAGGTTGCAGAACTTGAGCCTCACCGGAATAGCAGAACAACACAGAATGACACTTCGCCATGAAAAATCTATGTGACCATTGGAGGCTTCCCGACCATTAGAATGAAGCTCCAGAACGACTAGAAACATATTTATTGCTGGAAAGATCGCCATTAGACCATTGAGACCACTCCATAACGAATGGAATCGTATTGATTGAGGCATTTCGATCCGTTGGAGGAATCTATTGCATCGTTGTTTATTTAATCCATCAAATGCCGCACCTTGACCACTTATGCAACTTGAGATATTCAAGCCCATAGAAAATTGATCACATACTGTGCTATACTATCTAAGAATTCTCCATCGATTCAATTACCTTGAGTGTCCACTCGCCTATCCGAGTTATTTTCTTACGAGCGTGCATGTTGGGCGACCTTAGTGCAGTAGATAAATCGGTAGAAGAAATCTTGATCGACCTTATGGTTGAGAAGGTCATGTCTGCAGGAGTACAATAATCGTCAACAGGTGGATTGCAAGCATCCCCCTCGACTGCACGACGATCTAGCCGAACCGTGACCGAGAAAAGAACCAAGCATTGCGGCGATCTAGCAAACGTGAAGCTGATCTCGTCGGTCTTGCCCGACTACATCCTTCCTCTATCTAGTGCGGTTAGTCGTGATAGTTTCTCACATGATTTTGAGTACATGCTCATCACTGCATACCTCCCGAAGGGGATACACGCAGTCGGACTGCAGCTGGGACTGATCCCAACCCTCAATATCAATGACTTCAACCTAGGAGACCGAAAGAATTATGCAATTCTTGCACCACATCGGTACTTGAAAAAGATGACTGGAAAGAAGCCTAAGATAGTTACCCAACCATGGATCAAGGAGATTGCGAGATCAACGATCCTAAACATCATGAAGATCCCCCACTTCGACATACATCAGGAGGTTAACGCGTGCGTTAAAATCCTCCCGTCGTACTACCATGGAGGCTATCTCTGGTTAAATAGGCACGTGACTGTGGATCCGATGCTGATCCACATGATCACTAGATAGAGCATGCAGGGACCCAACCCTCATCAGTTCTACCTAGGAAAGACATCAGATCACTCCTTGGCGCAGCGAATAAAGGAATCATACAACGATGTGGAGAAGGGGAAGAGAGGCTACAAGGTAGCCTCCATCTAGGATGGTGCAGTGCACCAATCTTGTCAGTTGATAGCAGGAAATATCATTAGAAATAACCGCCCTATGCAAGTCACAGGATTCGTAGTCGACCTCGTCGGGAAGTGCATCGAAGGGATGCAGATGAACTGGGCGAGTTCCAATTTAGATGGTTTTTGATATTAATAGCATTTGTATCTTGGGAGATTCTGGAGGGAGCGACATTCCTGGAAGTTGAACTATCAGATCCATTGGCTACAAGGTTCACCACCTTGTGGTATACGAGCGATATGGAAAAGCAATGGCAGTCAAATGTGGTGTTCCACACATACTACCTACAACTCACGCACGCCATTGAGTCATTCCTCCGAATGACCCCAAACACCTTTCATACTTATATACCACTAGCAAAATTCTACCCAGACTGACACTTCATTTACATCACTGTACGAATGAAAGAAAGGAGGAGTTGCACTCGTACTATAAATTGACTGACAAAGACATGGAGGAAATAACCAAGGAATGGCCAGCCAAATTTCTTATACTGGTCAGAGATGCAAAGCTATCTGACCTCGACATCATTGGAAGTCCTTTAGTTACTTGGATGGAGTATGATGGATAGAGCAGCGCAAAGAAAAAGAAAAAGAAGGAGAAAGTGCAGGATACAGATAGTGAGGAGAAAGACAACACATAAGAGGAAACTGCGCCTAACTCACCTGCTAGAGGAGGAGATGATGAAGTAAACTAAGAGGAGAAAGGGGAATAAGACAAGCAAGAAAAAGGAGAAGTGACACCGCCAAAGGATCCCATTGCAGAGGCAGAGACATCAAAGAAAAGGAAGGTTTCTCTGCAGAAACCCTCAACACAGAAGAAGTCCCAAGCCAATAAGCCTCAGTCGCAGAATGTGCTCACTGTGGATGATGTTGACCTCATCATTGCAGCTGTAGAAGATTCTTCTAAGGATATCTTGAAGCGACATGAAGCAAAATAGGAGAGGATGTATGAAAAAATCAAGGTGGAGTTGAAGGGGATACAACAAGCTATCTATTTGAGCCACGTAGTGTCTACTGCGCCGTCGTCATAAAAAGGTGCATAATTGGGGGATGAGCCCACCCAATTGCAAAGGATAACAGATGTGACAAGGGCTCTCCTTCACTGAGTTTAAGAAGAAAAGAAACAAGCCACATAGGCCTTGACACAAGAAAAGGAGGAGGCCTTAGAGAAACTTCGGGTTGCACAGCAAGAGAATGATGACATTAGAGAGAAGTTCAAAGAGGACATAGAGAAGATCTAGATAGAAAAAGACCAGCTGCTCGCAGAGAAGATGGGGTTTAGAGAGGAAGTAAATATAGCACTTCACTCTGTGTCGGTCTTGGCACAGATGGAAGAAGAGACCACCGAGAGCCAGGTAGGGAAGCTCGTTGAGGCCATTCAACAGCTTCAAGCGAGAGTAGGAGAGCTAGAGCTTCAAGCAGTGTTGAGCACTCCGCAAGAAGTGATAGATCAGAGGGAAGAAACTGCTAGGAGCACAGTAGAAAGAATCAGGGCGTTGGCTTCAGAATGTAAGCAATTGAGTGCTCGAAGTGCGCATACCTATGAGTGCCTTGCAGAGGACCCATAACTGAGAACATTGGAGGCACAAATACAAGAGGCATAGCAACATGCATCGACTATGCAAGAACATATGAAGTTGTTTACTGTAGTGGAAAATATGAAAAGGTCACAGGAGAAACACACAGTTCAACATCAGGTCACTACCATTTAGAGCAAGGTTATGGAGGTGACACAATGACTCCAGTTGGTGTAGGACGAATCCTGCACACTTTTTGAAGAGATCGAGGGAAAATGCTCACAGTTGGAATAGGTGGTCATAACAGTGGAACAACACCTGGAAGGGCCTATCACCGAGCAAGTAATCCAAGAGTTCGTTGAGTAGGAGGCTCTGGCAAAGCATAAAGTCGAGGCAGGTCGAGCTAAGCTTGAGGCCTTTGAAGCAGTTTTACCTAGATCAGAGTGACTTAGGATGAGTCACAGGTGAGTCTTGGAGGCTTGTTGGCCCTCGACCAAGTTTTGGGAGAATCTTGGTCATGTTTGAGAATTTTTGGGACTTCGATAGGCTGGTCGAAGATGGAGCGCCCAGGCAAAGAAGAGATCACGGGATCTCGCCCATTTTGTGGGATTTTTGGGTTTATGTAACGAGTATGGGATGTTGGCCCATGGGTTTACCCATGCTTAGGCCCCTTTTGTAATGTATAAATAAGTATTTAAGGATTTAATAAGTAGAAGTTGGCTTTGTGCAAGAAGTTGTAAGTGGATTAATGTATGGATAGTTAGCTTTGTGCATGAATGTGTTGAGGCTTGCAGAGCTAATTGCAAGCGTTTTGTAAGTGCTTTGTGCACAGACTGTGTAAGGCTTTGTGCCCTGACCTAATTCAAGGAAGGAGGATCTGGAAAGGTGCACGCAGATATCCTGTCCCTTGGTGGAATAGACTCTGTGGCTTTGTTCTTGTAAGAAGATTGAAGGAGACTAATAAAGAAGAAGAATGGTTGGTGGATGTAGCCCCACACTAGGGTGAACCATGTATATCCCATGTTGATGTGTTCTGTGCGATGTGGTTTATGTATTTGTTTGCTTAGTGCACTATTCTTGATGTATGATAGATAGATCCATGAATGCTTAGGGATTTATGATGTGAATGAGTGCTAGATATGTTCTAATTCTATGTGCTAAATAGTTAGATGTGCTTAATCTTGGGCGTTACTGCGACGATATATAATTAGGGTTAATCTGCGATGTGAATAAGGATCCTAACTTAATGCATATTGTTGGCTAAGTGCTTTATTGAGTGCTGTGATCATAGATCTGTGTCCTAGCTAGGTTGTAGACACTTGAGTCCTGCAACTCCCCCTGCCTCTACCTCAGGTGAGACTTCATCTACTTCACAGGTGTTGTTGAAAGGGCTGGTAGTTAGGATTTTGTTGGTACGTTGTCTGCCCCTATGCCAACACAATCCCTTCCTTTGAAATTTCATGTTAGTATTTTTGATGATATACTAATCTATAGCAAGTCTTGTGAGGATCATGTTTGACATGTTGACAGGGTGCTACAACTACTAAGGGAGCAACAACTATATGCCAAACCATCCAAATGTTTCTTTGGGGTGAAGGAAGTAGAGTATTTGGGTCATATTGTATCTCATGAAGGTGTCAAGGTAGACCCTAACAATATTAAGGCCATGATGGATTGGCCAGTTCCCAAAACATTGAAGAATCTTAGAGGATTTTTGGGTTTGACAGGTTACTACCACAAGTTTGTTTGGAATTGTGGAATAATAGAAACACCTTTATTGGCATTAACTAAGAAGGATTCATTTTCTTTGAATCCAGAGGCAACTCAAGCTTTTGAACAACTTAAAGAGGCGATGTGAAAATCTCTGGTCTTGACCACACTAGAATTCACAAAAACCTTTGTTGTGGAATGCGATGCCTTAGGAAATGACATTGGTGTCGTTATAATGCAAGAAGGAAGGCCCCTTGTTTTTGAAATTCGACCACTCAAGCATGGATGATTTTAGGGGACAAATTTTGCTCATGGGCTAATTTTCCATGGTTTTTCCAAAAACAAGATTTGCTATTTTAAAAATGATTCGTCCAAATTCTATAGGATAAAATTATTTTACCTTAAAAATCGCCAAAAATTTATAAAAACTATATAAAATCCTTAGAAATTTGAATATTTTTACAAAAATATTTCCAAACATATATAGTTGGCATATGAAGGATTGGTAAGATTCGCCAAGGTTTCTACATTTAAAAATAAATTTCCATCCTTAAAATCATCCCTGCACTCAAGGGAAAGGACTTACACAAACCCATTTATGAGAAGGAAATGATGGAAATACTACATGCATTGAAGCAATGGTTCCCTTACACAATAGGTAGGCACTTCAAGGTCAAAATAGATCATGATAGTCTTAAATACTTCTTGGAACAAAGACTATCTTCAGAAGAACAACAAAAATGGGTGATCAAGATGTTGGGTTATGATTTTGAAATCATCTACAAAAAGGGATGCACCATGTTGTGGCAGATGCAATCTCAAGAAAGTATGAATATGTTGAGGCCTTTCTCTGTGCTATCTCAATCATCCAACTTGATTGGATAATAAAAGCAAGGTATGAATGGAATAATGACGAAAAAGCGTGGAATCTCATTCAAAGGTTGCAGCAGGATTCCAGTGCATCATATACATTTACATGGAAAAATGATTCACTATGGTACAAATATCGCTTATATTTATGTAAGAACTCCCAACTCAAACAAAAGGTACTCTTGGAATTACACACCTCTCTGGTAGGAGGGCACTCAAAATTTTTGAAAACCTACTAGAGGGTTAAGAAGGAATTTTTTTGGGATGGCCTTAAAACTGATGTTCAAAGGTTTGTGGTAGAATTTTTGGTTTGCCAACAAAAAAAGGTGGAAACAATTAAGACCCCAGGTATTTTACAACCATTAGCCATCCCAAGTCAGCATTGGGAGGAGGTTTCCATGGATTTCATCAAAGGGTTACCGAAGTCTGAAGGAAAGAGTGTCATCATGGTGATTGTTGATAAAATGACCAAGTACTCACACTTTTGTGCACTCTCTCATCCTTGTAAATCCAGTGCAGTTTCTATCACATTCATGGAGACAATTCAAAAGCTACATGTAAGCCCAAAGATTATTGTAAGTGAAAAAGATCCCATCTTCACTGGACATTTTTGGACATAATTATTTTCTTGTTTGGGCAATCAATTGGCTCATATATCATCTTATCATCCTCAATCTGATGGACACACTGAGATAGTGAACAAATGTCTGGAAGGATAGCTTTGTTTCTTTGTCTCTGATAAACGAACACAATGGTTCAAGTGGTTACCCTTGGTAGAATGGTGGTATAACACTTCATTTCATATTGCAACAAAAATGACAACAATTATGGCACTCTATAGATATCACCCACCGTCCATCACTTATTCTCTAAAATAAAAATATAAGGTTCAAGTAGTGGAAGATCACATCAAGCATCAACAACAAGTTCTCCAACTCTAAAAGGACAACCTGACCATTAAACAAAATTGCATGAAACAACAAGCAAATCAACATCGTAGTGAAAGAAGTTTTGAATTAGGGGATTGGGTATTTTAAAGACTACAACCATACAAATAGATGTCCCTCAAACAAGATAAGAAAGATAATAAATTATCACCAAAGTACTACGGCCCTTATAAGGTGTTGAAAAATATTGGTACTATGGCATACAAATTGGAGTTTCCTACATCTTCGTGAGTACACCCAGTTTTCCATTTTTCATGCTTAAAGAAGGTTATAGGTGACAAGATCCCAGTTCAAACTATATTGCTAGAACTTGAAGAGGAAGGAAAAATCATATTGGAGCCTGAAGCTATCACTGACATAATAATTCATTAGCTGAGGAATATATCCATTTCAGAGTATCCCATTAAGTGGAAGAAAATACCCGTTGAAGATTCCACTTGGGAAGATGAGTATTTTATACAGAAGCATCCATAATTACTCAAGCATTGTGGAAAACACTTTTCTAAAGGGGAGAGGCATGTTAAGACCTAAATAGTGGCACATTACCCCTTAATTAGGGCATATTACATTAGTATTGTTATTTTATTTGTCGGCTTGGGTCCATTAGTTATAATTGTACCTCCTAGTCTCCTATATTTACCAATGATACCTTTTCATTTGGAATCATCTAGTATTTGTAAATTTATGTGGTGTATAAGGAGGTTTCCCCCTCGAAGAGGCTTATTATTTGAAAATATCTCTTTTTCAAGGTGTTGAGTACTTATTCTAAGGTTTTTATGCTATTTTGATATTTGGTTCTTAACAAACAATTTGGGCTACGAAGAATGTTCAGGATGAGGCCATACATATTGCGCAGTTGGAAACAACATTTAGAGGCCACACATTAGTATGGTACATGAAATGGAATATTACCACATCAACAGGTCAAGCAAGGACGCTGGAATAAATTCGACAAGCATTATTGAAAGAGTTCAAGAAGTCGAAGTATGAGTCATAGTACATCACAAAATTGAAGGAAATCAAACAAGTGTAGACTAAGTAACTGTGGGATTATAATCAAATATTTAAGGATTTGATGGGCATATTGACATTTCATATTCTTGATCAACAACAAAGAGAATGGTTTATTGCAGTACTATTTCCACACATTCACTGCCCATCGATACAACAAAAGGTTGCATAACATCCTGAAGATTTGGAGATTGCGATGAAACTGGAAACATCTCCTATAGGAGATGGTGGGGGGATGGCTCAAGTCCAGGCATAGTTAGCTTCCTTGATAATCCAAATAGCATAATTGATGAAAGGAAAGGAGAAGTGGGGTATGCCAAGTGTAGGACTTAAGGCCATCATAAGGATGAATGAGCAACTTTTACGCAGTATTTGGAAACTGGAGCACTGAACCCATTACCAAGAGGGGGGTACTACGAAATATGTAATACACAGGGACATCATCCACCAAATTGTCCATGGATGAAAAAATACCAGAGTACACCTCGAAACTTATTTTGTATCTTTTGCAAGTTAGTAGGGAATGGAGAGAAGTATTTTCGTGCATTTGATTTGATGAGAGAGAGCACTTCAGATATGTATAGAATTTAGGAGGAAAATTCCACAATAGAAGGAGGAATTTCACAATATAATAATTCGAGATTGTTTAATCTAGGAGGCCGAGGGGGGTTTGGTAGAGGTTGAGGCAGAGGAATTTTTTGCAGAGGTCGAGGCAGAGGAAGTTTTGACATAGGAGGTAGAGGCTCAATAATCTGCTACAATTTTAATCGACCAGGATACTTAGCTTGTGATTGTTCGAGTCCTTATACAACCTGCACATATTGTAGGGCACTGGATCATGCTACATAAGACTATCCTCAATTACTTGTGAAGTGGTAGGCAAGAGGGAATCAAAACCAAAACCCGAATCAAAACATACAAAATATATAAGCAAAGATACATGAAGAAGGACCCAAAATAGTAGTTGTCACGCATAGAGGAGCTAAGACAAGAGCTGACGGGACAAATAGAGGGAGACAAAGTGATAAATGGGTGAGGAAATTAGAAGGACCTATGCTGACATTTGACCCACAACAAGAAAAAGAGACATATCAACAAACAAATAAGGAAATGCTAGGACCGAATTGGATAACATCAACATCATCTACAACCCTTGTGGTTGACATGCCTTTATGTTAAGGTTTAAGATATTATTAGGTTTCTTTTTATCTACTATATAACCATAGCATGGATAGGATCACTGAGAGAAACACAATCACAAGAGTACACAAGCATTTATCCTCGGAAACGCTCAAGGGGAAGAAAACCCAACAAAACTTCTTTAATATAGATTCAAGAACCATAGCCAATCCAATGCCAAGACAATAAACCAAACACTAGAGAATATCCTCTCCCAAACAATGCGCCTCTCTCTCTTCCTTCTTCTGACAACTGGTAACTGCAGCTTCCTTCAATACTTGTGCACTAGATGAGTGAGTTGAGTTAGTGAACAAATGAGTGGTTGGATTCCTTTATTTATACAAAATGGCAAGCACTAAAAGGAGGTATCTCTTCACTGGTAGGGTCGACTTGTCTTTCTGGGTTGTTAGAACCACTTTAATTTGCCTGGGGTTCGACTTCTTAATTTTCATATTACAATTAGGGTTTGACCAATCCACAAAAGGGGATTTGGTCAATTACAATGCCCGACATGATCAATCCACAAAAGGGGATTTATCTAATGAATAATAAATGAATAATAAATAGAATATTCTTTGCAGTTACACAATATTTCAACACTCCCTCTTAACAAGAAGGATATTCTTTATCTTTTGACAGATCATTGGATGTCATCATCAACTGAACAATATCATCTGGGCAATATCATCAATTGGATAATCATCATCAACTGGATAGCAACATCAACTAGATAACATCATCAACTGGGAAATATCATCAACTGGGTAACATGAGGCATCAATATAATCCACTTGGTCATATGGCATCACGATCACTGACTGGTTATCCATGAATCCATATTAAAGAAGTTTTTTCTCTTTATCTTCACACAGAAGATACTCTTTCTTATCTTCACATAGAAAATATCTTATCTTCACACAAAAGATGTCTTATCTTCACACACCAAATATTCTATGATTTTTGCCATTCCTTTTATGTTCTCCCTTCTCTTGTAGTCATCTATCTCACCCATCCTCTGGGGAGGATTACTACCATAGATTCTCTCCTATTCATCCCACATGAACTATAGAATATAAGATGCTAGCCTGGGCAAGACTAGACTCCCTTTCCATGATCCACGCAGGATCATGACACAAACCTCAAGAGCCAACTAACCATTCCACATGGTCAAGGTTTGTGTTCCAGGCTACTCAATCCTTGGCCATAGGAGAGTATCTGCTCGTTGCCCCTTAGAGAAACATCCACACACCCCTCTACGAGGGTGGTCACACCCCTCTCTATGAGGGTATTCTAGCATGCCCCTAGAGTATCCAAAACTCAACACTTGGACATAGGCCAACCTTGGCAAATTTATCATTCCTTTTCTCTCCGAAGGTCTCTTCCTTCTCTACAAAGGTATCTTCTCTTTTCCTTCTCTATGAAGGTCTACCTGTGGGATTTCTCATTCCTTCTCTACGAAGGTCTATTCCTTCTCTACGAAGGTATCTTCTCTTTTCCTTCTCTATGAAAGCCTACCTGTGGGATTTCTCATTCCTTCTCTATGAAGGTCTAGCTATGGGATCTGAAAAAAATCTCTTGTGGTCCAAAATATTTCCATGGTATAATACCATGCTACCCATCTGCTGGGCACCATCCATTTACTAGATAAAATTCATCTTGATCAAAATATCTGGGCACCATCCATCTGCTTTCATAACTACACCAAATCATGATCCTCCATTTCTAACTCGGATACATAGCTCCCTCTTGCCCCAAAATAAGAGCTTCTAATCATCATCCTTGAAGTTATCTTCTGTAATATCGTAGGTTCCTTCTTGAGTTTGAACATTTCTTTCTTTCTAACTTTATACTGGATCAACTTGCTCCCTCTGCATCTATAAGAACGATACTGGAGCAACCTGCAATTACCTGCATCTCATCAATTATATATGAGTATCCATCTTTCTCTTCATCTTGAACATTTTTGTTCTGCATCTTTAGGAGCCTCCTGGTCTTATATAAATAATGGATATTTTCTAGTTCTTACTAACTGCCACCATATCATAAGTCCTTCTCATGTTGTCTAACTTCTGCAAGTCAAGGCATACGTTCTTTCTTCCGAGACTTGTAAACTTACTTACAGTATGATTTCTAAGATATGTCACTTAGCCAATCAGTAAATAACAATAAGTAGTAATCATATAAAACTATATTATGATTTCTATCAGAGTAGTACACATCTTTTCTTAAGCAACACTTGTTCAACCATGTACACATCTGAAACCCTAATCATGAATAAGAATTTTGAACTCTTTTTCACTCTAGCTATGAAATTTCCAAATTTTCCCTTACTATCATAGCTAAACACATACCTTTGTCACTCTCATGAGTGATCATACTTGAAATAAATATTTTATCTCTTTCTTTATCCTCTTCTTTGATAAGTCTGCATAGACACTGAAATAAAACGAGGTTAGTTAACATTCTCACCAAAATCTAACTTGTAATGATAAAGTATTAAAGTAAAAAATATACTAAAAATAAACATGAATACTTATCTTTTGTTTTTGTGTGGGGAGGCTCCATGGAATCCACCATTTTCTATACTTATTTAGATCAACTATCTCAACTTAAAGTACATATTTCTCAATTTCTACTAAAGCTTTCTTTGAGGGAGGAGATTCCTCTTCCTTTGTCACATGTGCTTGATGCTTTCTTTTCCCTTTTCCTTGAGGAAAATCATAGGAAAAGTGTCCCAACTTTTGTTAGTTGTAGCATCTGATCTTTGAAACATATTTCTTCTTATCTGGAACTCTTATGGAGTTAGCTTCTAGTTGTTATTTTAATTGTGATATTCTGGAGAAATATTCCTGAATTGTTTCTCCTTTCTGCATTCTTGTATTCTTGAGTTGAGTTCTTAGATTCATATTCTGATTGATGTTCCTTCCTTCATATACTCAAGTTAGGGCATCAAAAATTTATTTTGGAGTCTTCTTTGAGGCCACTTGAGGAATCAAGTGATCTTTGATAGAATTTGCAATGATTCTTTTGGCCCTAACTGTGTCTTTTTGGTGTTTTGCTTTAGCTGCAACATCGACGGGTTATGGTACATTCTCTTTAATGAATATTGCTAGGCAATTCTCTTCAAGAATGAGTGCAATCCTATAATTCCAGGCACATAAGTTTTCCACACCTTCTAGCTTGTCAACAAGCTTAGTGATTGCTTACATCTTTTACCTGGAGCTAGGAAAATGACCAAAAAATGAAAATGCTTAGAATTGAGTTTTGAACTTACCAGGAGGTGCGCTTCACTGAGGCGAGTAGCCTGGTGTGGTTAGATTTAATAAAATCCAAAATTTTCCCCTTCAAACTTGACCAATGGATTTAAGGACTAGTGCTTCTAGTTTTCTGGTACTTTTGGTTTCCTGGTACTTTTTGGTTTCCTGGTACTTCTGGTACTGGTGAAAACTAGGGTTTCATTTTTCGAAAGTTATATCCACTGAAAAGGTGCACTGAGCCAATGAGTTCCTTAGGCTAGGGTGCACTTTTCTAGATGATCTTTGGGATGAAATTCCTCTTTAATAAAAATCCCTAATTTTCTTGTACGACAATAATGATGTTTTTATTTTTCTTGTGAAAGATGCTCTCTTTAGCTTAGCTATGATACCATGTTAAGGTTTAAGCTATTATTAGGTCTCTTTTTATCTACTAGATAACCATAACATAGATAGGAGCACTGAGAGAAACACAATCACAAGAGTACACAAGAATTTATCCTGGGAAACCCTCAAGGGGAAGAAAACCCAACAAAACTTCTTTAATATAGATTCAAGAACCATAGCCAATCCAATGCCAAGACAATAAACCAAACACTAGAGAATATCCTCTCCCAAGCAATGCACCTCTCTCTCTTCCTTCTTCCGACAATTGGTAACTGCAACTTCCTTCAATACTTGCGCACTAGATGAGTGAGCTAAGTGAGTGAACAAATGAGTGGTTGGATTCCTTTATTTATACAAATTGGCAAGTGCTGAAAGGAGGTGTCTCTTCACTGGCATGGCCGACTTGTCTTTCTGGGTGGTTAGAACCACTTTAATTTTCCTGGGGTCCGACTTCTTAATTTTCACATTACAATTAGGGTTTGCCAATCCACAAAAGGGGATTTGTTCAATTACAATGCCCACATGATCAATCCACAAAATAGGATTGATATAATGAATAATAAATGAATAATAAATAGAATATTATTTGCAGCTACACAATATTTCAACACTTTGATCTATGATCATACTACCCTAGAAAGGCCCTTTAAAAAGGAAAGCCCTTTGAAACAATTTCTGAGAAGTTGTTTATCATTGATGAAAGATGAAACTGCACTAAATGCATTGCACATAATGATTTATCATTGCATGCAAGAAAGGGAATTTCATACCGTGCATAGGGTAGTGAATAAGGTACTGTGCACAAAGACGAAGAGCAATGAGTTCATATTAAGTGTGCAAATTGGGGATTATGACATGGACCATGTCATTTTAGACTTGGGTTTTGATGTAAATGTTTTTCTGAAGAAATCATGGGAAATGGTGGGGAAGCCAAATTTGATTTGGTCTCCCATCCATATAATATTGGAAAATCGACACAAAATAGTACACATTGGTCGGTTGTTAAGGTTACCTATGAATATAGATGGCATGCACAGTGTAGCAGATTTCAAAGTCATTGAGATTGTGGATAATATTCAACCATACCTAGCGCTAATGGGGCTTGAATGGGCCTTTGACAATCAGGAATTTATTAATCTGAAGAAAATAGAAACGATCCCTGAAGTAGGGGACTTGAAGGTTACCGCACCACTAGATCCAACAGAAGGAAATAGGTATATTGAACTAGCTAAAGGGAGCAAAATTGATAACCTTTATAATATGATTGCGTGAATGGATGAATATGTTAATTCAATTGCATATGGTGCCCTAATATGGAGAAGCATTACTCCATCATTGTGTTGGAGTGGAACAGAGTTATGTGACCCACCCAAGTATGATTAATGTTGGATAGGTGTAGACAATGTCATATTTCATTGAACTTGAAGAAATGTATTTTCTTTGCGCCTTTTGGAATTTTGTTGGGCCATGTGGTATGTAAGCAAGGCTTACTAGTGGATCCTGCCAATATTTTAGTGATTTTGGACTTACAACCACCTACATCAGTAAGACAATTAAGAGAAACCTTGGGCCATACAAGATACTATAGGAATTTCATCAAGGGATACGTGTAGATTACAACATGCATGGAGAAGTTGTTGAAGAAAAAAGATAAATTATAGTGGAATGAGGATTGCCATAAAGGATTGGACACATTGAAGTAGAAGTTAGTGACTGTGCCAATTTTGATATTCCCAAATTGGAAGAAATAATTTCATGTTCATGTGGATGCATTGTCCATAGATTTGGTCAACGTATTATCTCAACCATGAGAAGGAGAGTTATACCATCCAATTGAATTTATAATTAGGAAGTTGTCAACAACATAAAAGAACTATACTACGACAGAACAAGAGGGATTGGCGATGGTGTATGCGTTGTAGAAGTTTAGACATTATTTGTTGGGTTCTCATTTCAAGATGTATACAAACCATTCAACACTAAGATACTTAGTGAACAAGCCAGTGTTGGGGGAAAGAATTTGCAGATGGTTTCTATTGTTCCAAGAGTATGAATTTGAATTCATCGTTAAGCCAAGTAAATTGAATGGAGGACTATATCCCTTATCACACATTCTATCCATAGAGGATGCATGGAACCTAGATGATAGTTTATTTGCGGTTCGAATGGTGGATGACTAATTTGTTGGTTTTACTTCATATGAGATATGAGAGATATTCGATGTATTATTACAATAATGAGTGTTCCATATATAGGGAACATAAGGTGACCATCCATGAAAGGATGCATCCCTTGAATAATCAATAATTATTTACTTATTATATATGATATTTAATAATCAATAATAATCATATTATTAATAATTATATTTAGAGAATGTCTTCCCGATGTTGTCTAAACATCGACAGTCCCTCTCAAGGAGGGAGACATTCTACAACACGCCACTCTTGTTTTTGAAGTATACAAACTTCACCCTAGACTCATGACACTTGTCTGTTAGTCTTGGGAGACATCTCTCTCCCACCTGAACCGAGGATAAACTCCTTTTGCGGCTCTCCCTCTGAGCCAATTAATTCAGGCTCACTCTAGGTCCGCACGTAATAACATATAACATCTTGAGTCTTTATCATTCCTTTTCATTCCTTGTCAAATCACCATGACTAGGGTAAATACTATACCGAGATCTTTTACCACAGGCACACACCTATGAGTGAATGTCAGCTTGATGTTAACTGACATGTGGAAAGCACTTCAAGCACCTCGATTCCATATTATTCCTTGTCATGATCAAGGAAGGATTATGTCTGGGCCCATTTACCACAAGTGCACCTTTGTGATAAATGTATCCTATCTCCCTTGGTCTGCAGCCCAATATAGGAGAAGTTATGCCTGATGTTGAAACATCAACACTCCCTCTTAGCTAGGGAGGTATCTTTCCATAGTAGTACACAACTACAATCCAAAGACACACAGTCTCCGCCAGTGGTACAAAACCACCATAGTAGTAAAAGATTTGTCACACATGGCACTCCCATGTGGAATTCTAGAGGCTACTCCCTCTAGGAACACTTAGGGTCAACTTCCCATAGTGTGAGACATCAAGGGTCAACTCCCTTGACATGTCCTCATGTTCTTTGAACATGGGATGATGGGCTATAAGCCCAAATGCACTTATTCCTTCTCGAATAAGTGTTCCACTTATCCCTTCTTGAATAAGTGTCCTCACAGATCAACTCAACTCAATTCATAGAGGATTACGATCTGGAGAAATTTTGTCACACATGGCACTCCATGTGGACTTCTAGAGGCTACACCCTCTAGAAAAACTAGGGTCAAGTCCTATAGTGTATGAAATCAAGGGTCAACTCCCTTGACATGTCCTCATGTGCTCTCCACATGGGATGTTGGGTTATAATCCCAACCGCACTTATCCCTTCTTGGATAAGTGTCATCATAGATCAACTCAACTCAGTCACAGAGTAGTACGATTTGGAGAATGTTTCAGGAAGTTGCAAACATCAACACTCCCTGTCAGCGAGGGAGGCACTCTCTGCCACGCCAAGTCTGTCACAAAAGTACTTCATCTTCATATTGGTTTGGTAAGAACATCAACAACCTGCTCATCTATAGGAAGGTACTGCACCAATACTTCCTTCCTCTGCACCATGTCTCGGATGAAATGGTACTTGATCCCAATGTGGTTCAATTTGTCACGAAACACTGGATTATCAAAGATCTTCACACAAATTTGGTTACACTAATAAATAATGCTGGAATCCAGCACATGTTCGAATAAATATACAAGGAGCTTGTGAAGCCACACTGCTTCATGGATTGTCATACTTAATGCAATGTACTATGCTTTTGTTGTGCTCAAAGCCACAAAAGTTCATTTCCTGCTACACTAGAAAACCATGGAATATCCCAAAGTGAACCAACATGTGAAGGTGATATTTATGTCCACTGTGCTCCCTACCCAATTAGAGTCAATATATTCCTGCCATATCATATCAATACTGAAAGTATATATCAGACCATGTCGAACTGTGCCTCGCAAGTATCTCAACACATGCTTCACAGTAATCTAGTGTGTCTATCTCAGGTGACTTATAAACTGGCTAAGTGCACTCACTTCATAGCAATTATTTGGTCCGGTGTTAACCAGATACATCAGTTATCCAACTAGCTTTCTATACAGAGTCAGATCAATTTCATCATAATCGGATGAAGACTCACTTAGTTTCTTCAGATTCATCATCATTGGTGTAGTCACGGGCTTGAAGTTCAATATCTCAAACTTCTTCAATATCTCATCTGTGTACTTCCCCTGACTCAGGAAGATCTCATCAATTCTCTGCCACACCGCTAGTCCCAAGAAGCAGTGCATCATACCAAGTTCCTTCATCTCGAACTTAGAGGCGAATGCATACTTGCATTCAACAATAAGGCTCTTTGCATCGGTGAGAAATAAATCATCAATGTAGAGGATCAAAATCAGGGACTCACCATTAACAATATTGTAGTACAGGCTGGGATCAAAAACACTTTTTTTGAATCCAAAAAATCATTAGGTGTCCATCGATCCTTGCATACCAAGATCGAGGTGGTTGCTTGATTCCATACAAGGCCATCTTCAACCTGCACACATGAGACTCCTTCTCATGTATCACGAAACCATCTGGCTGCTCGATGTATACTTCTTCCTTAATCTCTCCAATGAGAAAGGTTGTCTTTACATCCATCTGATGTACTCTCTAACCCATGGATGTTGCATGGGAAATTATCATCCAGATAGAAGTGTATTGAGCAACAAGAGAAAATGTGTCCCCATAATATATTCCCGTCACCTAAGAGAAACCTCTAGCAACAAATCTAGTTTTGCGCCTCTTGATGCTCCCATCAACTGCATGTTTGATATTGTAGATCCATTTGGAAGTCACTACAAACATCCCTTCAGGTCTTGGAAAAATACCCACACATCATTCTTCATGATGGACTGATACTCCTCCATCATGGCATCTCTCCATACTGGCTGACTATATGCCTCCTCATAACAAGAAGGATTGGAATCAATGATGTGGTTAATAGCTGTAGTATAGCACGAATATCTCTGAGGTCTCCTTTTCTATCGAAAGGTACCACAAGGAGATGCATATACTTCTACCTCCTACAGAGTCTGATGAGCCCATGTAGGTCTCTTTCGATCTACTGCAATATCTCTGGGAACATCAATTGGAGCTACATGATCAACTAGATCAATTGGATCAATTTGATCAATCTCCATGTGAGATCCTCTAAATATCTTAAAAAATACTTCCTCCTCAAAGGTAACATCTCTTCTCACCTCAATCTGTATATGACCATGGATGTAGATACGGTATGCCTTCGAATATTCATGTATTCCATAAATGTGTCGTTTCTTTCTGAAGTGTCTAGCTTGATCCTTTTCTCCTTGGATACATGCATGTATACTAGACACCCAAATATCTTGAAATGTCCAACCTCATGCTTCACTATGGTGAAGGCTCCTCCGGTGTCATGTTCTTCAAAGTCTTATGAGGACTTCTATTCTAAACATACACTTTAGTCATGGATGCCTTTGCCTCTACAAAAGGAATTTGATAGTCCAATTGTTCACACTTTATATAATCTAAGTGAAGCACCAAAAAAAGTGATCTTTGGTCCGTTAGAATATGAGAATGTTGCTGGCATTAAAACTCCTCTCATGAATTTGACTGTACCTCTAAAATGCCCACTCAAGGCACATAGATTTTACACCATGAGAGAATTGTTTTTTTGAGCGATGTTGTTAATTGCATATTCATTGTATGTGAATGGAATAAAACCAATAATCGTGTAGACTGTTAACCATTCACTCAAAATTATTCAATAGATTCCATTGATCCAACAAAAACTAGGGCATTGTGTTTCAACCAAATAAGATTCCAAGCATCATGTCTTAACAATGAACAATTTGATAACCAATGTAGTGATCGAAAGCTTTCTCGACAAATCTGCGCATCCATTCATCTCTTTTATGAGATAATGTGAATTTAGGGTTTTTATAGATCATAATTTTCGTGGAGTGGATGGCCCATGGTCCATGCACCCCATCCACTCATCCCTCTTTCAAATTAACGCACACCCATGACCCAAACGAACCCTCAAACACTTTCATGATGATGAGAGAAGAGCACATGACCCATGAGAATACAAAAGGAAGCTCCATATTAATCAACGACTGTGATCAAAACAACTCCGAAGTCACCGACAAATAAAATGAAGTGTGTTGGTAATATTGATGGCCATGAAGGAAAGTGCGCCTAATTCACCGGAGGAGATATCAGGAAGAGGTCCGACCCTACCATAAGAAATGCAAGGAGAGAGGCTAGTGCCATTACCAGAGACCAAGAGAACAAACTGTCCAATACCATAACCAGTGATCAATAAATGCAAAAGCTTCTCCTTTATATTGAGTTTGGATGACACTTCCATTGATATTACATTCGCACATTGCATGTTATCCCCAAGCACCTGGGCCAGAGCCGACATTATCAATCTCGCCCAATTTTTTTTTTTTGTTTTTACTGTCGGGTTCACCAATATTTCTGCATGCTTATTTCCTCTATCGCTGAAAGATCACACCATCTGGATAGGTCACATATTGGTGAATATCTTGTGCAAGCTGCCTTGCTATGCCTGTGTCATTACTTCTTGTGTGTCATTCTTGGAGAGACACCCTCCTCTTCTCTTCAATAACTCGTCGCAAGAAGAAGAATGGCTTTACATTTCTATGTTTCATAAGACAATGGAAATGAAAGGATGCATATGGAGGGGCGACCTGCTGCATGTGGCTCCTGGTTTGAGCATGCACACAAAGGATTTGGATGATCTCATGCCTCACTCCAAGGAATATATTATCATGATCTTATTGGTTTCCAAGCCCAAACACACTGCCCTGGATGCTTCCTTTCTTGAAGTAGCCAATAGCTTGGCATCCAAGGTCATCAAGTTCTCATCTAACATGTTAGACTTAAGGGCTGAGAAAGTAGAGCTCACCTAGATCAATCGCCAAGTCCAACACCACAATCACACTCCCATTGTGAGCCGCTCGATCTAAGCCTTCATAGTCTTCTTTTTAAAGCCACAACCTGCTCATGGATCAAATTGATTAGCAATTCAAGTAGCATAGCTTCGACTATAAACTCTCTTGCTTCTTACTTCCACAGCCTTCCTTCATTCTTGTGCTCACACATATTCATTAGATTGGATCGACAAACAACACATTACTGCAAACACATAGCAGTAACCAAATCTTAAAACAATTTAACTCTCATAGGTTTCCATTTCCCTTCTATTTTCTTGGGCCCTCCTGTGAGGGAGTCAAGCCCAATCCTGCTCTGATACCATGTTGGTTTTACTTCATATGAGATATGAGAGATATTTGATGTATTATTACAATAATGAGTGTTCCATATATAGGGAACACAAGGTGACCATCCATGAAAGGATGTGTCCCTTGAATAATCAATAACTATTTATTATTATCATTTACTTATTATATATGATATTTAATAATCAATAATAATCATATTATTAATTATTATATTTAGAGAATGTATTCCTGATGTTGTATAAACATCAACATACTTCACAAACATGGTGCAATTATTAAGTACATGAATGGTTCCATCAAACATGACAATTTCACAAAAGAAATAGTTAGTGGTTAAGGCAACATACTATCAGATAATTGCATGAAACTTATACAAGTTAGGTGCATATTGGATATTAAGACGATGTGTGTTAGAGCATGAAATGCCAATGATACTCTCAGAAGCGCACAAAGGGATTGTAGGAGGACACTACGCAGGTAAAGCGACTACACATAATATTTTGTGCATAGGTATTTGGTGGCCCACACTTCACAAGGATGCTAAGGAATATTTTTAGGCATGTGATATTTTTCAAAGGGTTAGAAATCCATCCAGAAGGGATGAGGTGCCCTTGCATCCACAAGTTGCACTGCAAGATTTTAAGAAATGGGCAATAGACTTCATTGGACTGATCAATCCATCAACCATGAGATCATGAGCTAGGTATATAATCATCGCGATAGATTATTTGACCAGATGGACAAAAGAAACAACGATCACATACTACAGCACAAAGACTGTTGTGTGATTTCTGTTTGAGAATGTTGTTACAATATTTGGCTGCCTGCACATTATATTGACTAATCAAGGAACACACTTCCTAAATAAGACGATGAAATCATTGGCTGAGGAGTTCCAAATTCACCACTAGAGGAGCATGCCGTATCACCCTCGTGCAAATGGGACAATAGAAGTCTTCAATAAAATTTTAGAGAATGCTCTGACCAAGATCTGCAATGTAGGAAAGGATGATTGGGGCTTAAGGATCCCTGTAGTACTATGGGAATATAGGACTACAAACAAACATTTGACATGATAAACACCTTTTAGGTTGGTATATGGACAAGAAGTAATAATTCCATTGGAATTTATTGTTTCAAGCATGTGCATTGCAATGATTACATATCTTTCGAACTTTGGTGTAGTAGAGGAAATATTGTCACAGTTGTTACAACTCGAGGAAGACCAGTTTGTTGCAGGATTCCATCAACAAGTCCAGAAGGAAAGAGAAAAATCATGGCATGATAGGCATATTAAACAAAAAAGGTTTTAAGTGGGAGACTTATTCCTTTTATATGAAAACAAGTTCATGTAGCACCTCAGGAAGTTTAGGATGCATTGGTTAGGTCCATACATGATCAAATATGTGATAGAAGCAGGTGTTATGCATCTAGAAACATTGAAGGGTGAAGTCTTGGGAGGACTGGCGAATGGAAGTTGGTTGAAAATCTATAGGGATGGGTGACCATCCATGTACTCGTCTGATCTACACAAGAACCTTTGTACTATAGTAGTGTATTATAGGAGGGAAAAAGAAAAAGAAAAAGTGGAAAAATAAAAAACAAAAACAAAGGGAAAACAAGAAAAAAGTAAGTTTCAACAAGAGTAAGTGGACAGAAATATGGACTGTTGCACATATAGAATAAATCACATAGAAGAAGTGAATTACACACATAATAAAAAAATGTGCAGTAAGAAAATGGGTAAGCCAAAAAAACTACGTAGATGAGGATGGATAAAGATCGTTAAATGGAATTAAAAGAGTGGAAATGACGATTCAAAAGACAAAATGACAACACATTATGGAGACGCATCATCATAAATGAAAAAATCTGATTGATACCATGACAGACTGGCAAGTCGAAGAAAAAATCCAGTGAAAGATTTCGAAATAGAGTTGCATTAAAGTAGGAATTGATTGCACAACTAGTGGATTTGAAAGTTAATTTAGACGTGAAGGGAGGAAGACAAATGGAAAAGGGGAAAAAAATCTACAGAGGGTCAAAAGACATTGGTCATTTTTAGTTGGAGTTGCATGTGAGTAAGATAGAGTCGAGAGCCATGTTGCAGATCTTGATAAAAACCACAGAGTTGAAGCAATTGTCACAAGTAACCAGATTACAAAGATGGCACCACTAAAGGAAGAAATGTTTGTACCAAAGAAATCTTTAACAAGAGTAGAACCAACACCACCAGAGGTTGATGAGACTATGAAAGAATCATCATCGGAGCCAAGGTTTACTAGGGACTACATTTCTCCAAGGAAGGATGATGCCAAAGCAGTGATGTTGAAGAAGGATGCCAAGTATCCATTAGTGATGCATGACATCCAATATGGGGTCATCATCGATGAGGATATGTTAGGTAAGGTGTCACATATTAAATATGTGGACCATGATATCACAGACACAACGAAGTTCCTTTAATGTGCGTTGAGCGAATACTTGGAACTGAAAATAGACCTAGTAACAAATTGAACTATACCTGTGCCAAAGGTATTGGCCAGAGGGTTGGAACGAAATGGAATACTAAATCTGTTTGACATTCCACACTTCAACAGGAGCCAAGAGGTGAATAGAAGTGTCAATATGTTGTTAACCTTTGTGCATGGCGGTTACTTATGGCTAGATAGGCCAATTTCTATAGACACAAATATCATTTCCCGAATAACATTCTTACCATCAAAGGGAAAAGATCCCACCTTGTTGGTTCCAGAGAAAAATAATGGCAGGACTCTGTCAGATTCCACGAGGGAAAAATTTCACACAGTCAGAGGGGTGCGTGGGTTGGACGTACCCAGTATATGTGATTGAACAATAAGAATCACGATGCAATAATTGACATGCAAGTTGTTGAGAAAGTGAAAGAAAGACCAATCTCCCATAGGCATGATAGTTGTAGATGAGAAGTGTGTAGAAGGTGTATTGATGAGCTGGGCACCGTTTTTACTTAACCAATTCCTCATCAATTGCACGAAAGCACAGGATAGAGGCATGCAATTCCACTTTTCTTGGTTGTTAATTTTGATTGCATTCACAACATGGAATGAACCAGAGAATGCACCATTTATAGGTGTAAGAGGTAAGTTACACTTGGCCGCCAAGTATAAGAACTTATGGTACACAAAGAATAAGAGAAGACAGATAGACACCAACGTTGAGTTCTTTTTGTACAACAAAAGTATTAGGAGGTGTATCTAGAACACACCATGAATTTCACTGTATCTTGTAGAGGCGTACACACCGATTGCGTGATTCCAAGAAGACCATCATCACATTTACATACAAGCAAAGAAAGACCCAAGAAAGGAATGGGTCCAGAAAAAGAACAAAATAACAGAGGAATATATCCAATTGATTATGCAAGATTGGGACCCAGATTGAAAGGTTCATGCGAACGAAACAAAGACGGATCACCCTGCCAATGAAGAAGAAGACCAAGGAAATGGTCAAGGAAATGGACAAGGTGATGGCCCAGGGTATGCACAAAATACATTACCAAAGCAGGGGAAAAGAGGAAAGACAATGGTAAGGGGACAACAACATCTGCGTGAAATAAGATGAAAGCCCATAAATGACCAACTATCTACACTTTGACGAACGATGATATCGATAGGATCAGCTACCAAGTGAGGGATGTTTTAGAAGAGGCAGGTCATAAAACATCACATAAACATGAAGAACTGCACCAAAAGGTGTAGGAACAACATCTCTGGGAGGCAATAAGGATAGCACCAAAGCGAGGATCTGGTGAAGGACCAACAAAAAGAGTGTCTAGGGAAGTAGGGGCCACCACTTATTACTTGTTAGAGATAGTGGTAACACGCAAAGTTTTGAAGATATCGCTAGATGGAAGCAGGATGAAGTAGTCAGGGTCATAGAGGCATTGGCAGCTGCACAAGGAACAATGAAGAAAGCAACACAAGACATGGAGGAGAATCTCATGAACCTGACTGTGTTGGTAGTAGAGGATATTTTGGAGAAAGAATTTGAGGCAAATAAGGAAGTCACTACAACAAGAGAAACCCTCCAAAAGTTCATGGAGGCGTGGAAGGGTGTGACAAAACAAGCTTAAGTTGCTTAGGAAAATCCACAGGTGAGTGTTGGGGGCCTATTGGATAGGAAATTTGAATAGTTGAGTTTTGAAGAGTGCACACAAAAGCATAAAAGGGATCAATTTGCAGGGTCAAAGAAGAAGTCATAGCGCACACAAAAGTAGGAAGAACGACAATTAGGCATGCAAAAGCTGCATGTAGGCGCAAAGGAAAGAAAATCAGCACGCTGGAGAAAAGAAGGAAAGCAACTAGGAAATATAAGGGTTTGGGATAAACTATTAGGGTTATGATCCCTAACTCCATGTTTAAATATGTAATGGATTGGGGAAGAATAGGCTATTGAAAAAGGGAGATTAGGTTGCTTATGAGGGAGAATACTTACTTAGGGTTTTGGAGAGATTTTGTAGAGAGAGAGTTGTGCACTACGAAGTAGCTAGGCTAGATTGAGGATATAATATATTGTATCTATTGTAAGCACAATGCACAAGCCTGAGGTGATTAATACATGAAGATTAATATAGAAGCCAACTGTTGTGGACATATCCCAGGGATTGGGTTAACCATGTTAAATCTTGTGTTTGAATGTGTTGTGTTGATGTGATTTCTCATGGATGTTATATTTATGCATGATTAGTATAGATTTGTTTACTATATTATTGATGCGCAGTAATAATGAATGATACAGTGGGTTACTTATGTTGCAATCTATGTTATAAGGGTTCTACACAATAAAGTTTGTTAACTAATCAAAGGGTGTGAGTAAAGATATTGCACACGTGGTGGATAATTAGTAATGGATATGATGATATCCTCACACCCCCTCATCCTTCCAAAAACTTGGTTCCTACAGACCCAATAGATAACTCAGGTGAGACTTCACTTGCATGCAGGTGATGTCGAAAGGGATGGTATTTGAAGGGTTTTGTTGGTTTAAGAAACTGAACCTAGGGTCTTATAACCACGCACCAACATTATATTTGAAGGAGGACTTACATTTTGTCAGTTACTTCATTCAACATTGCATAAACCCTTGCATATTATATTGGCCCTACAAACTATTGAGGTACATCCCACCATCAAATCACTTGATGAGCATTCAAAATTGATCCTAATCCCAAATGATGATGGATCTATAATCTAGATTAACAAGGTCATGCATTAGGATATTTACCATAAGATATCTCTACAATGTAAAATTTTGTTTATACACCAATAATAGTATATCTAGATAGTTATATGGTACAATTTAATGTTTCTCTTGTATATTTTGATCATGACTGTGTTTTATTTTGAGACTTGTATGGCTAGACAATGGAAGTGGAAAGTAGTTGACACACACACACACGCTATTTATACTTGATGGATACTGTGGTTTTCCTTATGTTCATGTTTGCAATTCTGAAGTGAAGGTAATTGGCTAATAAGTGATGATTGGATTTTTTTTGTTTAAACTATAAACTTATGGAAAAAGTGTACACTAGTGATTTGAAAACTTAGTTAGGCTAGGGACCCAAAATTCTGACCTATTTGTCTTTTCCAATTACTTCTTTTTAATTTTGAAATTAAAATCCTTAAAAAATCAATTTATAGAGGAAAACCAAGAGGCGAGGGTGATTGTTTAATTACCTACTCATCCTTATATAAATAGGAGGAGGACTTGAATCAGGGGGTAGAGAAAGGGAGAGAAGGTATAGCTTTGTTATGCTTATGTTTCATTCAAATTTTCATTCTCTCGTACCTTTCAATCTAACAATTCCATTAATGGTAGGAAGGATACAACTTAAGGTCCAACATTAAGGGTGAAAGCTGATGTGCTTCCCTCATGAGGTAACATTTGTTTATTTACTTCATGAATGTATTTCCATATAATTTGCATATGACTAATTCTGTCATGATCATAGATTCCCTCGAGACAATTTGAGTGTGGAGTTGACAAAGGATTCATGTTGTATGGGGATTCACTTACGCTTGATTTTAATTTGTTGCAAACAACATATGGTTTCATAAACATCTTTTTTTGTAGGAAGTTGAACTAATTTCTATGACTATTAGGGTTTATCTACATGTACATAATTATTTTTAATGAATACATAATGTTTTTGGTTGTCCCACATTTTTCTCTCTTTTACATTATTTGATTTCAATTCTATTAGTTGTTTTGTCTTCTCTATTTACTTTACTTAACTAATGTATTTATGCATGGTTTGATGTATTTATGCATGGTTTACTTGATTTTATAATAGTTGTTATACATTTAATTTTTACTAGTTCATTCTTTAAATCTGTAGATTTGTTAACTTTAGAGGGTTTACTTGATTTTATAGTAGTTGTTATACATTTAATTTTTACTGGTTCATTCTTTAAATCTGTAGATTTGTTAACTTTAGAATCTTGGGCTAATTGGATTCTTATCATAACAAGTTAGTTATTTGTTAACTTTAGAGGGTTTACTTGATTTTATAGTAGTTGTTATACATTTAATTTTTACTAGTTCATTCTTTCAATCTGTAGATTTGTTAATTTTAGAATCTTGGGCTAATTGGATTCTTATCATAACAAGTTAGTTATGGTTTTGATAACATTTATAGGGTTGCTTCTTTTTGTTTCTATTTTATATTGGTTTAGAAGTTGAAATTTTTAGATATGATTTACATTCATTAACAACTACCTTAATAGTGTTTTTTCATTTGTTAATTTAGATTATAATTTAAAGTAGTCTTGCATATATTTTTGTGATCAAATATACATAGTAATAGAACATCTAACTGAATTTAACCATTAATTTAAGGTGCATTTTAAAATTAACACACACACGCGCGCGTGCGTGCGCGCGCGCGCGCGCACACACACACACACACACACACACACACACACACACACACACACACACACACACACACACACACACATGGTTTCCAGGTTATTTTGCCCTTGAGATCCCTACAAGGGTGTTTAAAATGTTGTGCTTGATTGGTTCACATTGAGCATCAACATAAATGGCTACCATATTGGGGACGAGGTCCTTAGTTTCTTTAATTTTTTCCTATCTGTTTCAAGGAATTAGAACTCTTTGATCTTGAAGATAATTTGTGTTATCCATGAGCTTTAGCTCAAGTTGTTATTTGATTTTGTACAATCATGACAGATTACCTCAAATCACTATTTGACTTCAGACAACCATGAAATGTGTTTGGTGGCCATTGGTAATACCTTGTGATACCTTATTTTTCTATATTATTGTCTAGGAGTCTAGTGATTAATCGATGATCTACCTCAATTCAAAGGAGATCTCCATGAGGACCTAGATGGGAACATCAAAATGTTCATTGAATATTGTTTTTTGAAGGAAATTTTTGACCATGCAATTGTGGTATGCATCTTTCCTCACACACTTCATTAGAAATATGTTCAATGGTTCAATTCATTGCCTGAGTGTGCCATCCTTGACTAGAAACACTTTTTTTTATTATATTTTCAAGACAAAATTTAGGGTGATAATGTTTGGATTGAATTATTCAACAGTTTCCCATGGTGTAATTTTTGAAATGAATCCCATGAATTTCATACATGTAATAGATTCTTAGAGGCCAAAAGAGTCATTATGTTAAATATATGTAGAAAACAAAGAGAAAAGTTCATTGGGAATTTCCCTTTAATGCATGATAATTCTCAGATACCAATCTCTTTTCTTCATGAAATTAGAAAATCAATTGATGATCCTAAATCTAGTTCATATTATAAGCAAAAGCTTACAAATGATTCTTATGTCGATGGATTGTTTACAATCCTTTTTCTCACCAAAAGCTATGTGATATCTTCCCTTTTGAGGAGCCCTTTTTCAAGCAAGTATTGACCAATTTAGTATCATTCCTATCCGTCATACTATGACTATAGATACTCATACTAAGATCATATCCCTAGGTTCTAGTAATGTTCCTCTCCACAGTTCACATAATGTTTCTTTACTTAAGCATCAGAGTTGTGAAAGGGAAATTCAAGCATTCATCTACATATATATTTATCAAAATTCCCTTCTTGATAAAATTTTGGAGCTTGATCATGAAGAGGTAGATTTAGAGATAGATGTAGACACTACTAGTCTTCATATTGAGGATATGACAAATGATTTGTTCAAGCCTAATAAATTCGAAGGCCACACCTTGTCCAAAATCGAGGGGACTTAGACATGATTTTATTTCCAAAGAAGATAATCATAGGGAATCTCAACTCCAATATCATCTTTGTCTTGATTATGAGAAATTATCTGAGATAGTTGACCCCGGAAATTCTACAATAATCTTAGAATGCTTCTATGAAATCCCCTCACAACCTATCCATGAAATAATTATTTATTCCTCCCAAAAGGTGCCCAAGTTCCTAAAATGTTGAATAAAAAATCCAAGCAACATCCCAAAGGCTAAAATCAATACTTTTGAAGATAGGGAAGGTTTCCAACTCACTATTTTTGAATTCAAAACTGTCTTAGTGCAAACTTTGGTTTTTTATAACTCTATCATGACCCATGAGATAGTTCCCTTTGACACAAGTTTTCCTCTATTTTTTATGAGTATCCTAAGTCATGTATTGAAGAAGAAGTTTATATGTCCATGTTAATAAAGTTGGAATTGATAGACATGCTACTTGGTTTCCATATTTTACCCAAGAAAACATTAAAGTTCTAAGTAAAAGTCATATTGTTGTGTGATGCTTATTCTGAGAAGTAGCGGGGAAATATGATTTCCAAGCCTAGATTTCATGATAGAATTGGGATTCTTGGCTCAATCATTTTGAGATTTCTCAGATAACCCAAATTTTCCTTTTAAAGTGGGTTTACTAACATGCTTCCTACCTTAGACATTTGTTTAGGTTTAATTTTGAGTATGGCTTTTTTATTTCCTTTCATTTTCCATTGTAATTATTTTTATTAGTAAGATTAGAATTTATGTTTACCATATAAAGAAGATTTTTTTAGCATTGTAAATGTTATTCTCTTTAAAAGTCACGCCTTCTTCTTTATTTTTACATTGTAAATAAAAACACAAAAAGCTATAAAAAGACAAAATCCAAATCATTTTGATTTTTTTCAATTTTAATTTGTTTTGGCTTCTTCTTTGCATTTCTTCTTCTTGTTTTCTATTTTAATGTAACTTCTTTATTTTTACATTGTAAATAAAAACACAAAAAGCTATAAAAAGACAAAATCCAAATCATTTTGATTTTTTTCAATTTTAATTTGTTTTGGCTTCTTCTTTGCATTTCTTCTTCTTGTTTTCTATTTTAATGTAACTTATTTTTAGATGCTTCTTTTCATGATTTTGCATGTGCATTGGTTGATTTTTTATTTATTTTTATTTAGGTTTGATGCATTGCATTTTCGTTTAAGAAGAGTTTTGTATAGATAATGCAACCTCGTACAACATTTCATTGGTTTACTTAAACATAGTCTATTAGTGTATGTCTAACATGATTATTTTTAAATGCAGGTTTATTCCTTGAAATGAGGACACAATGGATGAAAGGTTTTTAATGATTAGCTTGAGTGATAGTTTGAATGTCTAGTTGTGATGTTTAGATTCCTTATTATTTTTCATGGTCCCTTTGCTTCACCCACTTGGAAAAATGGCCCAACTCTCGCCTTTCCTAGGAATGGATATGAGTTTTGTGCTTGTCTTATGTTTTTTTTTATCTGCTATTACATAACTATTAGAATATACCCACAATATTTCTTATGCAAAACTAGAGATTCAAAGGTCCACGTTACTGGAAGCAACATGCTTGTTTGGTGGTTACATGTTGACATCCAAAATGCTCACATGCATATGATTGTGAAGTTTCATGGTGAAGAAAAGACTACTTATACAATTTTTTCCAAGATGCCTCTAAATTCCTAAAATGTTTAATGTCATCTTAGATCACAATCATCTAATCCAAAGCACCCATTAGGATGCAGGATATCCTCCTAATGTGAACTATGAGTAGTTGAAGTGTATTATGCATGTTTTGCTTTATTATCCTATGATATTAGGATGTTCATGATTAAATTCATGTTTGTTGATAGTTGCTTATGTGTGATATATGTTCATTTAATTATGATTGATTTATCCTTCATGGATAATTATGAAAGGGTCAATTGTAGAGTTAAAATACAAACTTATCCTCTCTTTTATGTAACCATGATACTACAAACAATCTATAGTATATAATGCTTGTTAATATGCTTCCATATGCTAGCCCAACAATGCTTGATCATTCACAAGAGGTTTACTAAAGGATTTAGGCCTCAAGCACTAATTCTCACACACATGTATAGATGACATTGCTAAATCAATTCTATAATAGTCACTTGACATATAAAGGACCTATATGCAATTTTGTAATCAATTGATGTGTTGCAATAATTAAATGTTGGAAAAAAAAATGCAATGGTTTACTGTTAGAAAAGGTGGGTTTAGATGCTCAATATCGTGGAAATAAATCATGACCATTGATATGCATCCAAGGGTCAAAAGTTAAGAGGGAAAAACCTTTGAATCACTACTTGCCTCTATTTCATTTCGTGACTTGGCCACAAATCTTGTAAGAGGTTGATTCAATGCTTCTTGAGATTGTAACATTTAGCTCTATCTTGCATGTGATAATAACCAATTTATTATTCTGATTACAAGCAATTTTTGGGTGGAATGCAGTGTAATTTCAAGTCACATATTCAATCTTGACTTTGTAGTCGAGTCAAGATTTAGCATTTCATTTGAATTTACATTTTTTGTGGTAGCTTCCTAAGTAAATATGATTTGTTGGAGGTTATTGATGGGTCGAAAGGGAAAAAGAAGGAATCTGAAGGACTCCATGGACAAGGTTCAACCATCAAATTCAAAAAGAAACAAAGAGAAGGTAACCTTCATGCCTTTGAATCAATGTTAATTTTGCCTTCATATCTATGTTCATTGTTGATAATGGTAGTTTTGGAAGTCTCGTGAGTATGCTTCCCAAGGAAACTTAGTTTTCGCCATTTTTCTTAGATCAATTTATTTTTCCTTGTGCATTAAATATTACCTTCGGTTACCATCATTTCAATAGATGTTTGACTAAGAATGAGACCACAACCAACATGGCATTTTTGTCCTATTGCTTATGAGACCATGGCTAGTTTTCCTTGTTTGTATTTTGTGGCAATTTGAAATATCAAAGCCATCTCTTTGACTTTTTTATTTATTTGGTTCCCAATACTATTTTTGGGGGTAGCTAGCAATTAAATTCCTTAATTTGATCTCTTGTAGATGCACCCTAAAATTTTCCAAAGTAACCCCAATTTCAACTTTCCTAGTGATAAGTTTACCTTGGTATTTGATACAATTTCCAACTATATGATGGTGAGGTTTTGGAGTATACTATTATTATGAAGGAATATTTACTCGGTTGTTATGAACATGGCATGGATAGCTATAGGTTGTCATGGCAGACTTTGACCTTTGAGGGTTGGAAGTGTTGGCCATGACAGGTTAGACCTTGTCCTTTTGACAATATTAGAGTTTTTGTGCTCTATAATTGTGGGTTATAATAAATTTGAGGGATAGTTGGTGCTTAATCCTTTCAAAATATGTTGCATTTACATTTGGTTTAGTTTGATATATCTTGAATTTTTTTGATTTACTAGTAGCATAACATTACAACCATACTAAAGTCCTTTAATGTGCTGGAATTGTCAATTTGTAGCCTAATATGTGAGCCCATTTAGCACATGAATATATACTTGTACATGCGATTTTCATTTGAATACTAATTCACATTAGTACAAGCATTACTTGTGATCATACAAATCTATATGCTAATTGTGGAGTGATATTATTAACTTATCCAATATTGATGGATCTAAAATGAGGTAAAAGAGACCTTACATGGCTATAAAAGATTTATGATTTTGCAAGTGATTGGTAAGGTGAATAGAAATGACATAATCTAGATTGAGTTTGCTTACCAATAGGTTCCAAAGCCTTACCCCTTTTCCTTAGTAATCCCAATTGCTCATGATGTTACTTAACTACTTGATGTTTGTATGCATGTTATGTTTGAAGGATGAATTAGACCAAGCAGTTCCTAGAAAATTATGAATTGTAGAGATGAATAAAAGTCAAGATGATAGTAAACAAGCAATCTCTCATATTAGCAAAGTAAATAGAGATGTTTTGAACCGCTTCTTGGTAAAACCAATAAAACTATCCATTGTCTATGATGCTTACATTTAGAGGGTGCATAAGGATTTGAGACGAGAAGTTGCTGAGAAAATTTATGATGGAGAGTTATAGATAGAAAGAATGAAGTTGAATCGGGTTGAAGAACTCTCCAAGGCTCATGATTTGTGGACCTCTTATAGAAATGGTTAAATTATTGAAGGGTTAGCATAAATTTTGTAATTGTTATTGTAGCATCCTCCTTTATTGAAATGTAAATGGAGATCCAAAATATATGAATAGACAAAAAAGGTAGAAGAGAACAATTGTAACTACAACATGAGCAGTTATAGAAGCCAAAAAGACGATATTGTTCTATAAAATAATTTTTTTATAACAGAGTGTGGGATTTTGGCCTATAAGAGATTGTAATATTTTTATTGCATGAAATAAAAGGATAGAAGGACTATATTTTGACCATGAATTGTATTTGACTCTTGTATGGGATTTTTCTTCATTTACACTCAATGTTCATTAGTTCCATGAATGAGATCGCATACGAATTTATTGTGTGTATAATTTATTGTAACTAATGATTTTGTGGTTGCTATCGGATGCAATAGAAATGTGTCGGGTTTAGAAATAACTTTTTATGCACCATCTATGTTTCATTGTTGATTTCACATATCGTCGACAATGTGAATTCTTTCCGGTGTCTAGCAATATATTGTAATGTTGTATCAGAATTTTCTAGAATAGATCTTGATTAGGATAGGTTAGATAGTTAGTTAAATTGATTAGCATAGGTTTTTCCTTCATGATTTAGAATTAGAACAATAGTTAGTGTAGATTAAATTTCATTCTTTTTGTTAAGAAATTTAGTGGCAACTGGGCCCACATACTAATCAGAGCGTGCTATCCCAATTGAGAGTGAGTCTAATTGGGACTCACCATTGTGCATTCTCCATTACTAATTGACATAGGTCATTTTGGCTTGTCAACAAAAGGTAGGGTGATTTCCCAAGCTTCGAATGCATGAAGAGAATTATGTAACACATTATTTAGAACTTGCAGTGATAGTGTGCGTGTTAATAATTTGGAGACATTACTTAGTTGGAAGAAAATTTGAATTGAAGACAGATCATCATGGAACTCAACAAATATTTACACAAATTAACTTAAATGATAAACAAAGGAGGTGGTCAGAATTATTGAGTGAGTATGATTTTGATATAACATGTTCAACAACACATGGTATTCCAATAGAGGATGAACACCTTTAGTAACCACTCACACAACCATATTAAAGATCAACACACTGATGTTTTTACGTGGTAAAACCCCAATGTGGGGAAGCCAACGTGGCCACTTGAGGAATTTTATTAATGTAAAATAAAGATATTTTACAAGAGATATTCTCACTATCAATCATTAACAAATGACCTTCCATGCTATTTAAATAGAGATCATGGACCAATCGAGTGTTAATACACAAACCAATGTAGTCGTTAAGATTGAGGTGAATATGAGACATCTTATCACTCTATGTATAGAACATTTTGTGAACATCGGATTGCAAATGAATACTAATGCATACTAAAGAAACACACTTTAACCTAACGACATATTAGACCAGGTTGATATTAACTAATGCATAAGTGTCTAAATATCCTAACATCCTCCCTTAAGAACAACTCGGGATAGGATTCAAGGATCTAAAAAGGTGACA
The DNA here is from genome assembly GCA_009831015.1 of Picea engelmannii. Lineage (NCBI taxonomy): Eukaryota > Viridiplantae > Streptophyta > Pinopsida > Pinales > Pinaceae > Picea > Picea engelmannii. The sequence continues at coordinate 577,448 of ML777310.1, read as the reverse complement.
CAATATGAGAAGGAAGGATGCATTAGAGCCTATCCCCCCTTAATGACAACTTCTTGAACTCCTAACATAGATCAAAGTTTGGAAAATTTCGCTTCTGTAAGAGAATTTCTGAAAATGTCTACAACTTGATCTGTTGTAGGCAAAAAGAACGCTTTAATAACTCAATCATGAAAGAGTTTTCTGATGAAGTGCATGTGTAGCTCGATGTGTTTTTTGTGTTGATGTTGAACTAGATATTTGGATAGCTTGATGGCACTCTGGTTATCGCACCAAAGGGTGGTTGGAATATACTGCCAGAATCTAGACTCTGAAAGGATCTTTCGAAGCCACAAGGCATCTTGAATTGAACTAATCGTTGCTCGATACTATGCTTCTATTGAATAAAGAGTAATATCCTATTGATTCTTACAATGTCAAGTGACAAGTCTAGAACCAAACTTGAAAACATAAACTACAATAGACTTTCAATCATTAGGGTCGTTGGCCCAATCTGAATCAATGAAACTGACCAACAAAGGAACCAACAAAGGAGTCCTTCCTGAACTTTATTGTATCCCAAAATAAGCGGTACCCTGAACATACCGAAGAATCCTTTTATCTTCTTTCCAATGTCTTTCATAGGGTGTTTGCATATGTTGGGCAATAAACCCAACAACACACGAAATATCATGATGGGTATGAGTCAAATATAGGAGGCTATCAACTAATTGATGGTATAAAGTGGCATCAACTTCGGGAGTAGTACATGTGGTAGTAAGTTTGACTCCAGATTGGAAGGGAGAAGGGGTTGGTTTAGAATCATCCATGTGAAAGTGGCGAAGAAGGTCACATACATACTTAGACTGGGAAATAAAAATTCCTTCCTTGGTTTGCAATACTTGGAGGCCAAGGAAATAATGCAAATAACCTAAGTCTGTCATTTCAAATTTATTTGTATGGTTGGTTTCACACGGGTTAAAATTTTAGTGTCAATAATATTGAGGATAAGGTCATCAACATAAAGAAAAAGTATTATGATATGAATTCCTACTTTCTTGGTATAGACATTAGGGTCAGAATTTCATCTAGAAAAGTCAGTGTGAAGAAGAAATTTGTCCATTTTTTCATACCAAGCTTGAGGAGCTTGCTTAAGACCATAAAGAGATTTATTAAGGTGACAAAGTTAGTACAAGGTTGGAGTCATTCCAGACATAGCCATGAGGTTTTTCCATGTAAATTTCTTTTTGAAAATCCCCATGCAATAAGGTATATTTAACACCCATTTGATGGTCCTCCCATTTATGTGAGGTAACAAGGGACATAACAAGGCATATGGAATTCATTTTGCCTATTGGGGAAATTTTTCAATTATAGTCTTTGCCTTCAACTTGAAAGAATCCTTTGGCAACTAACCGGAATTTGTGTCTTTCAACACTTCCATCTAATGCATACTTAGTTCTATACACCCATTTACATCTGACAAGATTTATTCCTTTTGGAAGAGGTATGTAACACACCCACTACGGCATAATAAAACTTTTCGCCCCTTTTCTTCTTTTCTTCGAAGAACAAAATTCCTTGAGTCCCTACGGGACCTGATATAGACCTTGCCATCCCTTAAATGCACTCATCTAATCGGTGGTTATGGCCACAGTCCTAACCAGTATGGCGTCCTTTCGCTCTTCGTGACACGTCACTACCAAAGGGTCGAGGTTTTTTTTTCCGACTCTGATAAACCCCAAAAGTCAGCGATGGTTTGACTTCCTTTTCACACTTCTATAATCTCGTAACCTCGTGAGTTGGGGCATCGAGCCTTCGTGCTCCTACCTCGCGAACCTATGAGATGCAAAAGTCAATGATTGTTTGACTTCCTTTTTGCACTTCTTGCATCTCGCCACCTCGCGAGTTGGGGCGTCGAACCTTCGTGCTCCTACCTCCCGAACCTCCAAGATGCGAAATTCAATGATGGTTTGACTCCCTTTTCAAACTTCTTGCATCTCGCCACCTCACAAGTTAGGGTGTCGAGCCTTCATGCTCCTACCTCGTGAACCTCTGAGACGCGAAAGTCAATGATGGTTTGACTTTCTTTTCTCACTTCTCGCATCTTGCCACCTCGCGAGTTGGGGCGTCGAGTCTTCATGCTCCTACCTTGTGAACCTCAGAGACTCGAAACTCAGTAGAATGTTGAATCCTTCCCAAGCGACGCGTGTCCATCCCTCAGCTATGCTGGCCCCACCTGATGGATGTGCCACGTGTTCTCACGAACCCCGGCTCTTGGCACTTCGGGACTTTGTGGGTTGAAGCACCCAACCCTTGCGCTCTCTTCTTGCAAAACCTCGAGATGTGATATCCTGAACTTGGATCTCTTCTGGACTCCACCAACCCTAACCGCCTTGCAACTCTACAAGATCCAATGGTTATCAACTGTTTTCCACTTCTATCTCGAAGTGTCTCTGTCGTTCGTTTCTTCTCTCTTCTATGCGCATCTGGATGTACATTTTCGATGACCCAGATCTATTTCACTCCAGCTAATCTAATGACAGTTGTAGCTCTTCATTGAGCATGCACTTCTCTTCCTTCTCCTTGGAAGATTTCTTAAGTATCAAAGGTCTCGACCTTTGCTTCTCCTTTGTGACCTTCGTAGCTATGGCTCCGTGCACAAAATGGAACTATCCCTCCTGGGATTCTCTACTCTGAAGCTGTGAGAGATTTCCTCGACCTCTGTGAATTCCTACAGGGTTTGTGCATCTGACCAGGTGTTATTCGTCCTGAGCTTCATCAACTATGTGGGACTTGGGAGCTTTGCGCTCTTTCTCCTGGGTTTGACTCTTAAAAGAGTCTTCAACACATCTATTGCTCTCCTTCATCAAGTCTAGGACTTGAGTGGGCCTCGGTCTCTACTCATGAAAACAAAGGAAAGGGGTTGAGGCATTTAATGCCCCCTCTTCTCCTTCCAATCTAACGACCATGAGTGACTGCAGATATTTTGACAGGATCTTGCCCGTCAAATGATACTTATCCCTATGAAGCCATCTCGGGATTTCAAGAGGATCGTTTCTCCTCGTGCAGGGTTACTAAGGCCTTACGCCTTCACATCCTCTTTCCAGGTTCTTGATGGATTTTTCAAGGAGGGTATCTCTATGGGGAGGTTTACCTAGGGTACTATCTGAGGCAGATAAGGGTATCTCTCTCTCGAGATCTAGACGTGAAGTCTTAATTGGATCAGTATGCATATAAATAGCGATTTATGAAAACATAAGCCATACATAATCTTTCCATTATAAACATGCAACTACCAGTACTGATCAAAACACCATATAGACATTCTTGCACTGAAATCATTCACAATTTCACAGCTTATATATATATATATATATATTTCAAGATGCCAGAGACAAAACACTTATCAGAAAAACACCAGAGGTGATGCAACTGCCGAGAGGGGTGCTCATTTCCACCCAACCGTAGGCTCATCGACTCCCAAAGGATTTACCACTAGCCACCCCCGAGCTGAGACCATGATACTGCGAGACTGTGTCTGTGTCTGCCAGTGACCGAGAACAAAGGTTACTCTCCTTCTTCTCCGCTATCACTCACTCTGCATATTTTCCCAGAGTTCTTCCTCCCTTGCGTCTGCCCATGATCGCACACTCCTCCTGCCTTTTTCCTTTTCGGTGAGGTTGCGTGTGGCACGATCTACCTCGTGCTTATCAGGTTTCAGGACCCCACGGATGGGCGGTTTTACCCTCATCCCTCATTACGCATGAGGAGCCATCCACCTACCAACCTGCGAGAAATTAATTTCGGGCCAACGAGCCACTCTTGGTTTTTCGGGCCAGTGAAGACCAAATATGGTATTGGTTTTCGGTGGAAGTTAGCGTCACCATTCCAGGTGCCTTCCACCACCTTTATCCAGCCATCGTGGTCTCTTTTTCAGCATATTCCCCTCTCAGCAGTCCTGCAATATATATTCATAATATTATTCACATTCATCGACCTTTTTCACAAGGTTTATTCACATTACACATTCACATTTTTGAGTTTGCCACAATACTTGGACAGTATATTTATTTTTACAGATTGGGGGAAATAGGGTGTTACAATTCCCTCCCCCTTAAAGGAACATCGTCCTCGATGTTCTATCTATCAACATGACCTGCATGTACAGATGTAAACAAAATCGGATATGCATGTTTCATGGCATCCTCCCCATTTCCCATGTAGCCTCATCTGGGCCAAAATGTTTCCACTGCACCTTGACCTGTGCAATAGTTCAGTTTCGGAGTGGGGTTTCCTTTTTGTCTAGTATGCATTGGGGTTCTGGTAGAAATTTTCCCTCTAGTTCCACCTAAATCACAGACCAATAAATTATATGATTAGCATCATGTACATATTCCTTCAATAATGAAACATGGAAAACATTATGTGCTTTGACTGTGGTAGGAAGTGCTAGCCGATAGGCTACAGGTCCCACTCTACCTAGAACCTCAAAGGGTCCACAATACCATGGTGCCAAGTTGGCACAAGCTCCCATTTTCAGGGAACTCTTCCTGGGCCTAACTTTGAGATATACATGGTCTCCGATTTTGAACTCTCTTGGAGTTCTCTTTTGGTCGCCATAACTTTTTTGTCAGTTTTGAGCGACCTTCAGATTTTGTTTTATTTGAGTCACTTGTTGTTCCATTTCTTTTAACATGTCGGGTCCAAAAGATATCCTGTTTACGGGATTACTCCAACTGACTGGAGTATTACATGGCCTACCATAGAGGACCTCGAAGGGACTCATCTTTAGGGATGCTTGGTAGCCGTTGTTGCAGGCGAATTCTACCAGTGGTAGGTAGTCTTTCCATTTCTTGGGTCAATGCATTACATGCATCCTTAACATGTCTTCTAATATTTGATTCACTCTTTCTGTCTATCCGTTGGTTTGAGGGTGATAGGCGGTGCTAAACAACAACTTGGTCTCTAAACCAACCATCAGTGATTTCCAAAAGTTGGAAGTAAATTTCGTGTCTCTGTCAGACATGATCTCTTTCGGCATACCATGCAGTCTGAATATCTCTTTCATGAATACCTGGGCGATACCGATTACCTTGTAGGTCAACTTGATGGGGATGAAGTGAGAAAACTTGCTCAATTTATCCACCACCACCATAATGGCATCATTTTGTTTGGTTGAGGTTGGTAATCCAGTGATGAAATCCATGGAGATGGTTTCACATTTCCATTCAAGGATTGGTAAAGGTTGCAATAATCCTGCTGGGTGTCGATGTTCTGCTTTAACCTGTTGGCACTCTATGCATTTGGCTAGGTACTTGACTATGTGTTTCTTCAATCCAGGCCAATAAAATTGTTTCCTGGTGGCAGTGACCATTTTCTGGTATCCTGGATGACCCGAGTAGGGTCTTTTATGTAGTTCATCCATAATGAACATCTTCAAGTCGTCACACGCTGGAATATAAAATTTATTTTTGTAAGTGAGCAGACCTCCTTCGGTCATCTGATAGCCTTCATATTTTACTCCGACAGGTTCTTGCTGTAGGTACATGGTCATGGTCTGAATGAAGGGATCTGTTTCTTGTGCATTTCTGATTCTTTCCTTGACATCTGTCTCGTAGGTGCTCACTGCTGCCAGGTGAATTGTTTTCATGCTTCTGCTAAGGGCATCGACAACCCTATTTTCTTTTCCTTTAATGTGTTTGATTTCGAAATCAAATTCGCTAAGGAGGGCCATCCATCTAGCCTGTCTAGCGTTGAGCTTTGGTTGATCAAACAGGTATCGTAATCCATAGTGATCTGTCATAAGTACAAATTTTCTTCCCAGGAGGTAATGCTTCCACATTTTCAAGGCATGCACTATGGCATCTAGTTCAAGATCATGGGTCACATAGTTGACTTCATGCTCGTTCAATTTTCAGGATTCATAGCAGATCACACTTCCTTTCTGCATAAGGACTCCTCCGAGCCCTTCCTTACAGGAATCTGTGCACATGAGGAAGTCATCTTCTGGGTTGACAACTTTTAGCACGGGTGCATGGGTCAGTAGATGTTTTAGGGTTTGAAATCTTTCTTCACATTTCTGTGTCCAAAGAAATTTTGTCCCCTTCTTCTAGAGGGCAGTGATTGGAAAACCAATCTTGGAGAATCCTTCTATAATTCTCCTGTAATATCCTAATAATCCCATAAAGGATCTGATATCTGAAACATCCCTTGGGGTAGGGCATTCCATGATAGACCTAATTTTGTCAGGGTCCACTGCTACCCCTTCTTCGGACAGAACATGACCCAAGTGATGTATTTGCTTATGGAAGAAGTCACATTTGTTGAATTTAGCATAGAGCTGATGCTCTCTGAGTACTTGCAGCACAAGCCTAAGATGTTCTTCATGATCTTCTCTATTCTTAGAGTAAATTAATATATCATCAATAAAAACTAGCATAAATTTATCTAGAAATTTACCAAGTGCGTTGTTCATCAAGCACAAAAAAGTGACAGGGGCATTGGTCAACCCAAATGGCACTACCACGAAATCATAGTGACCACACCTCGTCCGGAAGGCAGTTTTATGGATGTCTTCACCCTTGATTCGGACTTGATGGTATCCTAATCTCAAGTCGATCTTTGAGAAAATAGACGCGCCTCCCAATTGATCGAACAGATCATCGATCCTGGGCAAGGGGTACTTGTTCTTTATGGTTACCTTATTGAGTTGTCTATAATCTATACATAGTCTAAGGGCGCCGTCCTTCTTTTTCACAAATAGGATTGGCACTCCCCATGGAGACACGTTGGGTCGAATATAACCCTTATCCAACATTTCTTATAATTGCAATTTGAGTTCAACTAACTCAGGTGTGCTCATCTAGTAGGGTGTCCTAGACACCAACACCGCTCTCGATGCGAGTTCTATCGAGAAGTCTATGTCTCTTCTCGGAGGTAGACTCGATACCTCTTTCAGAAACACATATCTATATTCTTTCAGGGTAGGATGATCTTCAAGGCTAGGTTTGTCACCTTCTATGGTTTTTGACACCTGTATTGCATATAGGGGACATCCATTTCGGCAAAACTTTCTCATTTGCAGAGCTGATATTTGTCTCACCGAGACAGGTTTTCGGATCCCTTGAAGGGTCATCCTTTTTCCTTCTTTGCTCACACATTCTAAGGTTTTATGGTAATAGTCCAATCTGGCTTTATGGGTGGCTAGCCAATCCATACCAATCAACAGATCATACTATCCGAGGGATAATACGTTAAGGGTTGCTTGGGTGGGAAATTCACCCAACATCAATTGGCAGGCTGGTATGACCTTTTCTATCCTTCTTTTGGTGCCAATGGATAACTGTACCAACCATGGCTTGGTTTGTTTTTGTGGCTGTAGTTTACACTTATCAACAACTTTAGGGGCTATATAACTCAAATTTGAACAAGGGTTAATCAAAATAGACACTAGATGGTTGGAGATCATACCTTCTATCTCCACCACTGAAGCTTGATGGTCAGCGTGGTTATTATCCCAGGCTGCATAAATCTGCGGCACACTCCTGGCCACATAATTGACTGTAGTAGCTTCCTGGATGTTATAAATCCTCCAACTATTCTGTTGTCGGTGTGGACAGTCTCTCAGGAGATGTTCTTCTCCACAACCCCAACATTTCAAAGGTTCTCTCTTTGGGTTATCAGTCTTTACCGGTACAGGTCCAGAAATTTTACTTCCACCCGATGAGGGAAAGTTCTACTGGAGTACACTCCGGGCTGGAAAGTTCATTCTTGGGTTCTTCTTATAGTTCTTAAATCTTGGGGATTTAATCCCCTTTTTTTGAAACCTTGAACTATTCTTTGGTTTCCATCCTTCACGAGGTTCTTCTCGATGTACATACTATTCCTGACATATGTTGCCTTTTGAATAGTGCCTTCTAGGGTCTTTGGCTCATCAAATTCAATTCTGTTCCACTAGTCCTTGGGTAGCCCACTGATGAAGCACTGTACCTTTGCCTTTTCTGCTTTTATATAAGGCACATATCTCAACAAGTCGAGGAATTTGTTGACATATTCCTCTATAGTGAGTTGCCCCAGTTTGAGTTGATAAAACTCTTTTGTCTTCTTGTCGAAATATTTTTCCAACAAATACTTATTCCAGAAGTATTTCTCAAACTGTTTCCAGGACAGATCCTCTTCACGAACCCCTTTCACATTCTTAAGATCTTCCCACCAAATGGAAGCCTTTCCGTTCAGATTGAAGGTGGCTACTTGGGCCTTCAATTTTTTTGAAAAATCATGGACTCTGAAATATTTTTTTAGTCCAAGCAGCCAGGCCTCTGCTTCCTCTCCCTTCTTTATCTCACCATCGAAGGAGGGTGGTTTGGCCTTTCTGAATTCCTCAAATTTATGACCCTTGGAAGTCTTTTGCTTCTTCTGTTTTCTTTGAGAATAGGAACTGGTTCTGCTGCTGGAAGAGTCTTTTGAATCGCCAACTTCCTTCTCAGAGGAATCACTCGGCACTGGTCCCTTACCTCTGGGGTGGACCTTTTTCGAGGTGCTCCTCTCAGTGTGGCCACTGACATGACCATGTTTTTGAGTTTCAGGTTCATGTTGCATTTGTCTTTGCAGATCGGATAAACTCTGTAGTAAAACTACGTTATTTTCTGTCTACTTTTCTTGTTCTTTAATTATCCTTTCATTGTCGGCCTTGCAGCTTTGCAACTCGACCATGAGACTCCTCATAGTCTCAGCTAGATCTGGAGGGGTCCCTATTGTCCTTCTTTCATTAGACTCTTCATCTCTATTGTGGGATCCCTCTCCCACCTCTTGATGAGTCACCATTCTCTGCATCTATAAATTCCCGCGGTTGATCATCCGCTTGGGTGCAAAAGACAAACACTGGTTGTTAGTCAATAGTTAGATACATTTTTATAACTCGCGCAAAAATTCATAATTCTTTCACATGCATACACAGTCGGGTTCTTATTTTCAAACTTTGATCCTTTGAATATAAAATGGTTTAATATAGAGGGTTACTCCTCTTAGGAGTGTTTCGAACGGAGCTTCTGTGCAACTCGTTCATGAGCCCAAGCAGGCCGAGTGTTGTAACCATGCTCTGATACCAATTTGTAACACACCCACTATGGCATAATAAAACTTTTCGCCCCTTTTCTTCTTTTCTCCTGGGAATAGAATTCCCCGAGTCCCTACGGGACCTGATATAGACCCTGCCATCCATTAAACACACTCATCTGATCGGCGGTTATGGCCACAGGCCTAACCAGTATGGCGTCCTTTCTCTCTTTGCGACACGACGCTACCAAAGCATCAAGTTTTTTTTTTTTGGACTCTGATAAACCCTGAAAGTCAGCGATGGTTTGACTTCCTTTTCACACTTCTCACATCTTGCAACATCGCGAGTTGGGGCATCGAGCCTTTCTGATCCTACCTCGCGAACCTCCGAGACGCAAAAGTCAGCGATGGTTTGACTTCCTTTTCTCACTTATTGCATCTCACCACCTCGTGAGTTGGGGCGTCGAGCCTTTGTGCTCCTACCTCGCGAACCTCCGAGATGCAAAAGTCAGCAATGGTTTGACTCCCTTTTCACACTTCTTGCATCTCGCCACCTCGTGAGTTGGGGCGTCGAGCCTTCATTCTCCTACCTTGTGAACCTCCGAGACGCAAAAGTCAGTGATGGTTTGACTTCCTTTTCTCACTTCTCGCATCTCGCCACCTTGCAAGTTGGAGCATCGAGCCTTCGTGCTCCTACCTCGCGAACCTCTGAGATGCGAAAGTCAGCAGAATGTTGACTCCTTCCCAGGCGACATGTGTCCATCTGTCGGCCACGCAGGCCCCACCTGATGGATGTGCCACATGTTCTCACGAACCTCGGCTCTCAGCACTTCGTGACTTCGTGGGTTGAAGCACCCAACCCTTGCGCTCTCTTCTTGCGAAACCCCCAGACGCGAGATCCCGAACTCAGATCTCTTCTGGACTGCACTAACCCTAACCGCCTTGCAACTCTACAAGATCCGACGATTATCGACTATTTTCCACTTCTATCTTGAAGTGTCTCTGTCGTCCATTTCTTCTCTCTTCTGCACGCATCTGAACGTACATTTTCGACGACCCAGATCTATTTCGCTCCAGCTAATCTAACGACAGTTGTAGCTCTTCCTTGAGCATGAACTTCTCTTCCTTCTCCTTGGAAGATTTCTTAAGTATCAAAGGTCTCGGCCTTTGCTTCTCCTCTGCGACCTTCACAGCTATGGCTCCATGCACAAAATGGAACTATCCCTCCTGGGCCTCTCTACTCTAAATTCGTGAGAGATTTCCTCGACCTCTGTGAATTCCTATAGGGTCTGTGCATCTGAACAGGTGCTATCTGTCCTGAGCTTCGTCAACTATGTGGGACTTGGGAGCTTTGCGCTCTTTCTCCTGGGTTTTTCTCTTAAAAGAGTCTTCAACAAATCTATTGCTCTCCTTCATCAAGTCTAGGACTTGAGTGGGCCTCGGTCTCTACTCGTGAAAACAAAGGAAAGGGGTTGAGGCATTTAACACCCCCTCTTCTCCTTCCAATCTAACGACTGTGAGTGATCGCAGATCTTCCGACAAGATCTCACCCGTCAAACGATACTTATCCCTACATAGCCATCTTGGGATTTCAAGAGGATCGTTCCTCCTCGTGTAAGGTTACTAAGGCCTTATGCCTTCACATCCTCTTTCCAAGTTCTTGATGGCTTTTTCAAGGAGGGTATCTCTATGGGGAGGTTTACCCAAAGTACTATCTGAGGCAGATAAGGGTATCTCTCTCTCGAGAACCAGACATGAAGTCTTAATTAGATCAGTATGCATATAAATAACGATTTATGAAAACATAATCCATATGTAGTCTTTCCATTATAAACATGCAACTACCAGTACTGATCAAAACACCATACATACATTCTTGCACTGAAATCATTCACAATTTGACAGCTTACGAGCATAAATATTAATATATATATATTTCAAGATGCCAGAGACAAAACACTTATCAGAAAAACACCAGAGGTGATGCAACTGCTGAGAGGGGTGCTTGTTTCCACCCAACTGTAGGCTCAACGACTCCCAACGGATTTACCACTAGCCACCCTCGAGTTGAGACCACGATACTTTGAGACTGTGTCTCTCTCTGCCAGTGACTGAGAACGAAGGTTAATCTCCTTCTTCTTCACTATCACTCACTCTGCATATTTTCCCAAAGTTCTTTGTCCCTCGCGTCTTCCCGTGATCGCACACTCCTCCTACCTTTTTCCTTTTCGACGAGGTTGCATGTGGCATGATCTCCCTCATGGTGGTCAAGTGTCAAGACCCCACGGATGGGAAGTTTTACGCCCATCCCTCATTATGCATGAGGAGCCATCCACCTACCAACCTGCGAGCAATCAATTTCGGTCCAGCGAGCCGCTCTTGGTTCTCTGGGCCAGTGAAGACCAAATACGGTATTGGTTTTCGGTGGAAGTTAGCACCACCATTCCAGGTGCCTTCCACCACCTTTATCTAGCCATTGTGGTCTCTTTTTCAACATATTCCCCTCTCAGCAGTCCTGCAATATATATTCATAATATTATTCACATTCATTGACCTTTTTCACAAGGTCTATTCACATTACACATTCACAATTTTGAGTTTGCCACAATACTTGGCCAGTATAGTTATTTTTACAGACTGGGGGAAACAGGGTGTTACAAGGTACAATATATCAAGTATCATTCGCCATTAAGGAACAATATTCTTCATTCATTGTTGTGTCCCAATATGGACGTCCTAAATATTTTGCTAATGTTTATGGATCATGAGTATCTAAAACTTGAGCCAAAAGAGAAGAGGCTCGTTGGAACTGTGAATATTTCTGATGTTGATATGAAGGATAACCAGTAAGATCACCAGTTGTTTGTCGTGTTGAATGGACCCATCTGGGAAGCAGTGGTGTTGGTGCAGGTTCATGTTCAATGGAATCATCTTGAGGAAGGTGAGTAGGAAGAGTTGTATTTTCATCCTTACTATCATCATCTGAAGAAGAAGAAATCATAATAGGAATATAATGTGGCATAAACATTGAAGATGGCTCACGAGCTGAAGATGACACAAACATCGAATTAGGCTAATGCATACTAAAGAAACACACTTTAACCTATTGACATATTAGACCAAGTTGATATTAACTAACTCATATGTGTATAAATATCCTAACATAACATACATTAAGGGAACATTAGTAGAGTGGTAGATGTTTTGAGTTGCAAACCACACATTTTCTTTATTTTTCTATTAAAGATGAATTTACAAGAAATTATATTGAAATTAAAATTAGAATATGAATGGTATAAGGAAGTTAAGCTTGAGTTAGAAAACAAAGTGATGAAAATTACGAAATATGAAGGATATACCTTGTATGACGAAAATTTATTACGATTTTTTGGAAGGATTTATATGCCACCGAATGATGAGATTCAAAACTTAATCGTAAGAGAAGCTCATAGAGTAATTTATATGGTTCATCTAGGAGTAAAGACGATGCATGAAGATTTGAAACAACCTTTTGGAATGAAATGGAAAGAGATATAGTTAATTACATAGCTATATGCCTTTAATGTTAGCAAGTGAAGGCAGAGCATTGACACTTAGTAGGATTATCACAACCACATGTGATACCATAATTGAAATGGGAATTGATTTCAGTGAATTTTATAGAATGATTACATGTGACATCAAGAAGATACAATTCTATATTTGTAGTAGTAGACACATTCGATAAAAGTGCACGTTTTATTCGATAAAAGAATACTTATCAAATACTGAATATCACAAGAGTGTTCATCAACGAGATAGTAAGATTGCATGGAATTACTAAGAAGACAATTTTGATAGAGGATCAATGTTTATAGGGAGGTTTTGGACAATTTTTCGAGAGGCATTAGGAACACAACTTAATTTCAATACGATGTACCATCCAGAAACTGATGAACAGACTAAAAGAATACAATAGATATTAGAATACATGTTGCACATGTATGTAGTGGATTGACATAATCATTGGGAATATTTTTTACTCCTTGTATAATTTGCATACAATAACAATTATCAAAGCTCTATTAAGATGCCACCATTTTTCGTTTTTTACAGTAGATCATGTAGGACACCTCTCAGTTGGGATAGGCTAGAGGATAGAGTCCTAGTTCCACTAAAAATAATCCAAGTAATGGAAGAACAAATGAAGGTAATTAAAGGAAGGTTAAAAGAAGCACAAGACAAACAAAAGAGTTATGCATACATGCATAGCGTTGATAAAAGTTGCATAGTTGGAGATAAGGTATTTTTCAAGTTAGACAACAAAAGAGCTCCATTAAATTTTGGAGAGGATTAGTTGTCTCCATGTTATGTGGGACCATTTAAAATTCTTGAAAGAAAGGGACCGGTTGCTTATCATCTTGCATTGCCATCTTCATTATATCGTATGCATGCTTTCTTTGGTGTATTTGTTTTCCATCATTTTATTTCATACCCTTCTCATTCTATTGATTTGAGTCATTTGTATATGTTGGACAAGGCCGGGGGATTGATATACAAACAAATATACATTTTGGATCGACACACTTGATAGCTTCGATGTCATTTAGTAGACCAAGTAAACGTCCAATGGAATAGTTATAGTCCTAGTTCAGTTACTTGAGAGGATGCAATTGATATGTGTCAACAATTCCATATTTATTTTAGAACTTTGGGATGAAGTTTCCTGAAGAGGGGGTGTATGTAGTGCCCCATTTGTTTTGACTAGTTTGACAAATTGGATATTATTATTTGAGGGTATTTTGTTTACAAAATGACCCAGTTTATTAACACATGTTATGATGATGAAACTTAAAGTCTTTGACTATTTTTAATTGACTTTAATTGACGTAAATATACCTTTGAATTGGTTTCATTTTAATGTTTATAAGATAATAATGGATGGATGAATTATACAGTGAAATTCCGTAATTGATAGTATCAATTCACATGGTTATGAAATATTGTAATGTATGTATACATATGTTTTAGATGCATTGATTTCTAGATGTTATTGATGGTTTTCCCAGTGTGAGAAGCCATAAGTGTACAATGACATGGGATTATGTTAATATCATTTGGACTCTACATTGAATCAAGATGTTAAGATATGTCATGTGATTAATGATATGTTTTAATTTATGATTATGGAATTATTTAATGCATTGATTTCAGTGTGTGCAAGCATATGTAATATGATTTCCAATCATTCCACACATGGGTAATCATGTTGTATGGAATTTGTACATGGTATCACTAGGAGAGGAGGAACAACATTCATATGTGTACCCACTAGCACTCATTTTCCATGTTTCGAGTTGAAAATATCATGACACTTTTACCTAGAGGTTTCACGTTGTCATGAGGGTACGTTGTAGATTTGGTCATTCACGAGGTTTGGCTGAGGGTTGTGCAATAAGGTGGCATCCTTATTCCTTAATGACCATTATTCTCTCAACAAGGTAGTGTCAAGTTGAGTTAACACAATCTCAATTGTTGCACCAATTCCCCCACTAGAGAAAGTTAGGTGCTTAAAGGGCATGCATGAACATGACACCCTTGGTACTTACTGAAATGTAACTCTTGAAGCACGTGGAGAAACATGGCACCCTTAGTATCAATTATAGTTGGTATACATACATGAAAAATATGTTTGACTAAGCATGTGCATTTTATTTAGTTTGGGAAAATTTAAAATGCACGGGTTATTGATTGAGCATATAGATTATTACATATTTCATAAAAGAGAAAAAAATATAATAGTTTGTTTAAAAACCATTAGAAAAATAAATGCATTTTACAATATGCATGAAATGGAAAGGAACCCAATTTTAATTAACTAAAAATTAATTACTAGTGCACCCACAAATAAAGGAGATGAAAGATGAACATGGCACTCAAATTAAAATAGAAGTGTGGGAAAATAAAAGTGGGCTTGTGAGATATTAAAGAGAGTAAATAACTAACAAAAGTAGTGACTACATGTGTACCCACTCGTAAAGGAAAAGAGGAGGAGATGAAGGGAACATCTAGGAGTACAAATAGAAAGTGTAGTATTTGGGTGAGGAATAATCATTATTTAATATTTTTAAATGAGGATTTACTTGTACACTTGTGCATGTGAGTCACACATGGGAAAATAGGTAAATAGTAAATTAGAAAATTGTTTTTTTGTATGATATGGACAAGTGGCTTGAACTGCAAAGTCCATAAAAAGAAGGCTTGAGCAAGAGAGCTTACACTTTTTGCTCCCTAATGTTGGATGGTTGTCATAATGCCAAATTTTCTATGGGTGATTCTTGATGAGTTTGGTCTATTGGAGAGTGTCCTAGGGGTGGGGATTACCTCTCAAGATTAACAACGACACTCTCATTTCATTTTTCTAGTTCGTGTCTTTCATACAACCCCATTGCAACTCGAGGGTCCTTGGGGAAGGAGAGTACCTATTGGAGTTGGTAGGGTGGTTAACCGATAGACTATCCAATGATTCTCCTCATCTTTCTCATCCCTGAAGATGAGCAGTGAATCCACTCAAAACGTCAAAATTTAAAACTCTCTTATGCGGCCTAAATCCAAAAACACACTATGGACAACCAAAGCAACTGCGGAAATTTAAATCAAACAGTACTATCCAATGATTAACAAGTTGACACAAGGTGGAATTCTCACTTGCAACTTAAGTATCGACAAGTCAAGAGCCAATTTACGATAACCTTACAAAACTTATTTTGAGTAAATATTATTGTCTATACAATGAATTTATAAATTGTATATGATCACGGTGAAGTTAAGTATTTGAACCTTGTAAATATATTGTTTTTTTTTTGTCTGTGACCTGCGGGACTAGCCTATGGTTGAGAAACTGTGACTCCGGGGCACATAAGCCGTAAAAATCACTCAGGGATCTCACCCGGCCTGAGCCACACCAACCCTTAACATGACTGATTTTTTTTGTCCCCGCATGTTTTGAACCGGTGACTTAACATCACAGAGTACCTTAAGAACACACTATGTCATCGATTGTCCTACACCTCAGAGACCTTGTAAATATATTGTTGAATAAATTCTATTATTAGAACTATGAGGTAGACTATATGTGTTGTTTTTGTATGAACATTATTTATTTGACACTATGGAAAATGGAATCCATCCAATCATTTTATTCATTGGAGCGGGCAGAACTTCACTAAGGTAATATCACATCACTTGCAAGTTCATGTTGGAATCAGCCTTGTCATTTTGGATAACCATTTTGGTATTCACGAATTTCTACATGTTTTATATCTTTTGCTCTTTTAGTTATAATCGTTGTTATGATTAGTATTGGATGTGCACAATTTAGGGTACATGTCAAGAAAAATATGGTAAGTCCATATATGTATGATGAAGTATTAAGTGCGTTTTGGTAGGTCGTGCTCTTTTGATTCTATAGATATAAAATAGATATGCATCAAGACTCATAGAATCACTTGAACCAATATAACTCAAGAGGGTGTTAAATAATTTGTACTAAGTTTTAGAAGGTGTTAAATAATTTGTACTAAGTTTTAGAATTGGGAATCATTGTGCTATTTTATCCATTTGAGCAATAATGTACTTTGAGAGGTTAACATGGGAGGGAGTGTTATAGTAAAGTGAAAAATTCTCCTACCAGTCTTTAAATAAAATCATTATCAAATATGATAGACAACTAAAATTGCAAGTACTATTTCAAATCGCATAAAACAACAATAAAGTTAAGATAAGTAAGTGTGAAACTGTACACTTTATTAATAGGTATGCCACAACGACTACCATACACTCATACTCAATAATAAGTAAAACATCAATTTTTGTTAACAAAGGAATGATTCATCAACATTAATAGGACTACCTTGCTCACTCAACATAAGTATCAATAATCTTGGAATTAACATTGCAAATAAATATACATCCAAAATGGTGGAGTAAAGCTTTTTAAAGAGTTTCCAATTGCATCAGGGAATATATCTTTGATGCATCACTTTATTTAAATATGAACAAAAAGAAAATCTATAGCAAACAAACTCACTAAATAAACTCAACTTTATTTAAATATGAACAAAAAGAGAATCTATAGCAAACAAACTCACTAAATAAACTCAACTTTGAACAAGACTAGGGATCAACGCCACATTTTAATATATTCAAATTTCAAGCCCTCCACATCTTTGCTTTTGTCAGTTTATAGATTTTAAATTTATAATTGCAGTTTCATTTTAAATATGTAGGATGAACCCTTGGATTTTATGGTTACACCAAACATAAATCATTGGTTGGTTAGGTACATTTTACACAGAAAGATGGATTAGCAAATCAATGAAGCCTTAGATTTTATCCACAAATGTTTTTTAAGGAAACAATTCTCTCTATGCTATAGTAGTGTTTTCTCGTAGAAATGATCTCTATATTATACATGTGAATTTGTGAAAAGTTCGAAACCTTCCTCGCTTTGGATTTTCATTTTTCATGGTTTATTTTTTTATTTGTGAAGTTTGAAACCTTCCTAGTTTTGGACTTCCATTTTTCATAGTTTATTATTTTATTTTTTATATTGATTGGTGAATTATTTTTTCATAGTGACAAAACAAACTATGATTTTATTAGACACTAGTTTTTAGGTAAGTAGATAAATTTGATGTTTTAGCTTCAAGAGATCTAGATGGAAAGATGGGAAATGATTTTCTTGTATTGTGCCCATTTTTGTGCATATATTATAATCAAAATCGCGTAGGGAAATAGATCTTGTTCATGATTTTGTTCACACATTCCATCAAACACTTAGTGCACAAACTTCAAATTCCCACATTTCATATACATTTTCCTCAACACATTCACCTCAATGACATCAAACTCAAACATGCTTCTCATTATATATGCATGGATCTACATACCATGTTTTAGATACCATATATTGGCCCAAGTCGAGAGAATGTTGGAAGAGGTGAATTTATAAGGAACGCCAATTTTTTGTTTTTGATCAAATAATTGTATATTTGTTCAACATATTTATGCCTTGCATAACTTCAGATCATCATAGTCCACAAATATTTTTTGAGAACCCAAAAAACCATTGTGCTTCACATACATGCATCAAAAACTTTGTGTACATGTTGGAGACTCCCAAATTTGACTTATGAAGGTGATAATAAAACCTACAAGCCTCCTTTATCTACATATGGTAAGTTTGCATATTTGTCTCCGAATGGTTTAATAAAAATTTATACTTAATTGCACCAAAATTGTAGGGTTTGGCCCAGCTTAAGAGACTACTCCAAATGAAATTGGAAAATGATGCTCCCACCAAATTAATAAGGACGAATAACTAAGACAGAGAGATATTATTCAACACACACACACACACACACACACACACACACACACACACACACACACACACACAATATTAATAAACCAAATATACTAGAATATGATATCTAGTAATAATGTAATAATGATAATAATAACCTAATTCTAAATTCTACGGCCTAGCGAAGCACCAAATTGATGTATGATACCTCATTATCTATAGGACAAGGATCCCTCTATGCATCTCACAAAAAAGGGGGTCTCATATATCAATTTGGTGTGACTGCAATGTTTATAATGAGTAAATATATTTCTTAGATATTTAAGAATCCTATATCAATTTTTCTAACCACATCCTCAGTGGTGATGAGTCAATGGTAAATATAGTGTTAATCAAATATTGGAAGATAAATAAAGAAGGCCTCAATGAAAAATTATTCTAGGTCCATGAGAGTATTTTCATGTTGCTTACCCTTGTAGTCAAGAAGTGATAGAGGGAGTAGGTCAAGGGAGAGATAGGGTGGCTTGAAGGATGGGGGATAGGGTCGATATCTTTTTAAGGGAGGTAACCCTATGGATTTTTATGTTATACAATGCATTTTTGTCAATATATGAAGGTACAATTAGGTGTATGAATTCTTGGGATAACCCATTTATCAATAAGTTGTTGTTGCTCACTGCACTTCACTTCATTCGTTTTGCCATTCCATTTGTGCTAAATTGATGTATGATACCCCCTTGTTTGTGGGATGTGAAAATGGACCATTTATCCCATAGACAAGGGGGTCTCATACACCAATTTGGTGTCTCACTATTCTATAACCTTAAAAATTAGACTATTATTATTATATATTCACGTGATTGAGAGATGGAAGTTTATTAGTGATTATATAAATAATCCATAAAAGTTGAAAATATTGTGATGTTGAATCAAGTGTAGGTATGATTTTGATTGAAGATGAAATGTATGTCTCAATTAGCTATAAGCAATGCTATAATTTGGATTGAATATTTGAGAAATAATGTTTTCGGTCATTGTTGGCATTAACGGTGATATGTGGGTTAGGAGTCACAATTCATGCAATTTATAGTTATCTTATAAAATGTGTATGAAATGATATTTGGTGTAGCATTGCGAAGCATAGCTAGCACATCCATGCATACAACATAAATGAATTCAACACGAAAAATTCTAATAACATGTCAAAGCATTCTAAAATGATTATACTACTATAATTAAATTATGTATAAGTCATAAATATTACTATTTTATATTCACATAGTCATAGACTAGTCGTATATGTTTATCCATAATCTATATTAGTGATTTATGTTATTAATTTATCACTACATCACTTAAAATACATCAAAATTGCTCAAATTTTCTAGTATATAGCTTGTAACAAATGTTGTGACTAACATTTTTGGTCATGTACTCACAAATGAGCCAAATTGTGCTTGTGCTAATATGCCACCTTGTAGGTCACTTGTTATTTTGGTACCTAATACATATGGGGTTTGGATAATGGTTATTGGCAGTAGAGCCTTTAACAAGATCTATTTCTAGAATTGATAACTTCCACCCATGATCTTTGACTTGTTGGATTAGTTACAACCTGCAAAATACTTCACTGAGATGGATTTCAAATTTGGATACCATCAATTCCATATAAAATAAGAATATACATGTAATAGCACCTTTGAGAAAAGGAAAGGTATATATGAATGGGTAGTAATCTCTTTCTATTTAAGTAATGCACATGGTACTTTTATGCATATAATTAGTGAGTGTTGCAAGAATTCATATATTCATTTGTTGTAGTTATTTAGATGACATCTTAATATTTATTTTTACCTAGGATGATCCGGATTGGATCATCATATTATTTTTCATCCATTTCAGTACTTTATGGGCAGAAATATTGAAGGAATCAACTTGCAGGGCCATTTTGGCAGCTGGTCCAAATTTGGAAATTTTGGTCCAAAAAACTATTTGAAATCTTCCATAGCCATTTTTAGGCATAAAACGACACTTTTTTGTGGTCCAAACCTTACTATGGAGTAAGATTATATATTTTACACATTGATACATTTTCCAACAGTGCAAGATTCACCTCAATTAGAGTCCGTATGCGAAAGTTATGCCTCTCACAAGTTGACCTACCTTATTGATCACCATGGTGTGAGTGGATGCCACATCAACCCCCATTACTTAAAAGTGTGGGGATAGCCATGTAGTGGATTTTATAGAACAATCTAGAAGGTATAAACATGATCACTAATTGATGGTTGAGGAAGTCAATACCATAACCATAGATGGCCACCAAACTATGTTAAATACCAGGCCACTAGGAGGATAAGGGGTTCTATTCTATGTTATTGTATTTTGTTCCATAGCAGAGCAGAAAAACTAGGAATGGGAAATTAGAGAGCATAATAGAGGGTTTTAATGTTCTGCAACATCCTAACAGACCACAGGTCTCAGGTAACTCCATCAAGAGTTCCTTCTTCTTTGTACTTGCATCATTTCCATAATAGAGAAAAGAGAGCATAGTAGCCTCACCTTCTAGTTGGGTTTTCTCCCGTAAGGGTTTCCCATAGAAAAAGTTACGTTATTTTTTGGATGTTCTGTGATTGCATTTTACTATTCTCTATTTTTCGTTTTTTATCTATTTCATGCATAAGTAGAAAATTAGTAACTAAAAATTCTGTAATCTAAAGGAATTTAACCTTCATAGTGTAAATTTCAATTGTATTTATTAGATCTATTGTGACAAACTGTTCTAGTGGAATATCCATGATAGTTTACATATCATATTAGTATCATAACAAGTTTTCTTTTGGGTATTTGTGGGAAGTTTCAGGATCCAGGAATTGACTTAAAGATAAGTCACATAAACCCTAGCCATGGCAAATGAATTTGTTCATAACAACCCTCGAGATCCAACAGAAGACAAATTTGAGAGGTTGGAAGCACAGGTCACCGATATCAACCACAATATGAACCTACTCATGGAGGCTTTAGCAAGCAAGATTAAACCATTCTTAGATGATGGAGGCTCTAACTCAGAGATCAGATTGAAGGGGTAATCGGGAGATCATGAAGACCTAGGAAAGGAATCATGGAAAGAATATGAGAAAGAGTAGTTGAGTTCGAGTATCATTAACCCTTCACGGTTCCTATTAAAGATGGAAGAGAAAGTGGACATAAATCTATACCAAGGTGTAATCGATGCATTAAAATTGAATCATTGGTTGCAACAAGTAGAAGTGTATTTTAGCGTTCACCATATAGATGAAGAGAAAAACATTTCATCTCCTAGATTGAAGTTAGAGGGCCATGCTTTAACCTAGTGGGAAATCCATATGAAAACACTTAGGCTGGAGGGTAATCCACTAGTAAATAGGTGGGGGGACTTAAAAATCCTCATCAAGTCCCAATTCTACCCTATCGGGTATGTAGAGGACCAATGGATCTAGTGGCACAACTTTAGGCAGAAGTAGGGATAGAGTGTACAGGAGTACACCACTGAGTTTAGAAAGATGGCCATCATGTTGGGTATTTCTCCCAAGAACCCAGATGTACTCCTCAAGTATATGGGGGGTTCACATAGTCATCTACGAAAGTAGGTGATGTTATTCAATCCAAGGATGGTGGATGAGGTGTGTGTACAAGAACAATATCTGGAAAACATAGGCCACAAGAAAGGGAAATCAAGTGGTTCCAAGCAGAAAGAGCACTGAAAAGATTCCAAGGAGGGGAAAAATAAGTATAAAGGGGGGAAGATAAGAAGACGATAGCCATTACACATCAGTTCAATAACAATAGAAACCATTTCAATCATTTCAATATTGATGGTCACACTAAGTAAAGATTTTGGAAACTGCATCCAGAGTTGAACCGAAGAACCACAAGAAGGAAGCAAAGAAAAATAATATTTTAGCCACATACTTGAGCAATCAGGTTTAAAGTAGCTCATATGTGCACAAAAATATTGTTTTCACATCAATGCAGAATGAGGTGAATATGAGTATCCTTAATCACCAGGAAGAGAAGGTGATGTAGGAGCATCTCTCACAGCCAGCAAGCCAGTGTGGAAGGCAAAAGACAGTTGGACACAAGCCAACGCAAATTTTGAAAGTGCCTTGGAATTGTTGCGCGATCTTAAATGAGTCATTTAAGAAGAGGCGCACTTGTACATTGTAATCAGACCTTGAGCCTTTAGCTCTCGTCTGAAGTAGATGGAGGCATTTATGTTGAGATGAAATAGGTAGATAGCATTTAATATTAGATTAGACAGTTTTAGAAAGAAAGAGGGAAATGGGATATAGACACCCTCATTGTGCATTGTAACATAAATCTGAAGAAGGAAGAAGAGCATGCAGAGAGCTGTGTGAGAACACCCATGTACAGACATTTGAATTAATAGAAAGAATTGGTTCAAATTCATGGTTTTGTGTTTATTCTCTGTATTGATGTTATGCTCATGAGTATTTACTTCCTGTTATACATTTGCTTTATATGCTATGTATGTGATTTCATGTTGAAGTTGGAATCTGAGAGGAAGAAGGAATGAGTTTCAATTGTTCCTCTATTTGAGCCAGAGAATTTCTGCAAGGAGTGCAGTTGAAGTGTCCGCAAGGAGTGTGTTGACAGAGGGTTCAGATAGAGATAGCTTTTGTTCTCATTCACCCACAGGTGCAGTTGGGCGCAGGAGCCGTGTAAGGAGTGCGCAGGTCAGGTAAGAATCTCAGGGTTGCGAACCTGATCGAAGTATCGGAGGACTGCTGCTGCAGGAGTGCGCAGAGTTGAAAGACTTCAACACTTAGACGTGGTTGAAGGTTTGCCACAAGGAGTGTGTGCAAGAGTTTCCTGAAGGACTTGAAGGTCGTGGGAAAGCCCAGGAAGAATAGACCTTTGAATTTGTGGAAGGACAGTGCAGGGAAGCCACGACTGGAAAATTCAAGAGGGCGTCGCAAGTCTACACTGCGGTTGGACAAGTTCTGTAGGAGAACACTTAGTCGTTTTGAAGATTTCGAAAGGAGAAACAGACGGACGAAATTCTTTGTGGAGGATTCACGAATCTCCGTGAGCCGTTAGATCTCATAGAGGTGCAAGGGAGATACAACAGAGCATTTCAGGAGGTGGAAGCTCAGGAGGGGCAGAGCCATTGATCCGAGCCACAAGGGCCATTGGATCTATACGTATATCGTGTATCGAGGTTTCATGGATCGAAACTCTAAAATATTGCAACGGGAATCGCGATATTGCAATACACGACATTTCGATAGGATAAGGAACGGTGTGGGGCCATAGGAGTCGGCAAGCGGACAGGTGGCACATTGTATGTCGGGATCTTGTGAGTAGAAGGGATGAGAGCTTGGTGTCAAGGGTCGTGAAGCATGAGGACATGAGAGGCGGTGAAGTGGCGAGAAGGCTAGGAGACGTCCATTTGAGGAGGACAGGTCGCAGAGATCGAGAGATCTCGTGGACTCAAACGTTCGCCAGGTGAGAGACCAAGCATTAGGTACTCCAAGTCACGAAGACATGAGGAGAAAGGAAGAAGGATAGCTGTTGGATCTGGGTCGTAAGAGGATCGTTGGATCAGGAACCCCATCACCTATCGCGCATTCGGGGTTTCAGAGGTTTAGAGGGGTCACTTTCGACATCAGAAGTCACGAAGTGCCGAGAGTGGAGGCTAGCGTGGATACATGGTAGAGCCATAAGGTGAGGCCCGTGTGATTGATAGGTGGACATGCGTTGCCTAGAGAAAGGAGTCATAACCGTATCGTCGGTTCAGGTATCGCAAGATTGGAAAGGAAGAGTCGGAAGCTTCGACTCACAAACTCGCGAGATTTAGTCCGATCTCCCAATTGTAAAGAGGAGATCATGTGGAGAGTTTGTTGTGGGTATGGATTTCCCGATAGGGAAATATAAGAGCCTTAGTGTTCTTTGGGCCAGTAGAGAAGAGAAGATCCTGTGAGCGGACGTGCTTGCGAGGGCGCCTGCATCAGAATGATATGACCAAGCTATTTCACATCAAGATTCATGTCAAGAATACCAATATAGATGTTATGTTTGACTCTGGTTCACGTGATAATATTTTAGCAGTGGATCTGGTTGGAAAGATTGGATTGGAGGTTCACGATCATCCTAGTTCACATCCAATGGGATGGGTAAACAAGGATGCAAAGATCAAGGTAACAAAACAATGTAATATTAAATTTTCTATAAATGTTGATTTTATTGATGAAGTGGAATTGGACGTAGTACCCCTTGACGTATGTGGAGTAGTGTTTGGAAGCCCCTACATGTATATGAGGGATGCAATCTTCATGTGGAGAGAAAACCAATATGTAATAATTAAGGATGGGAAGTCATAAATCATCAACACCCATAAAAGAAAGTCAAAGATATCACTGGTAAGTGCCAACCAAGCCAAGAAGTTGATTAGTTCTAGTAAGAAATATGTTTTACTTTTCTTACGAGAAAATCGGTTTGATGATGATTTAATAAGAGTAAAGGAATCCTTTGAAGGGTGTACTAAATAGAAGAAACCCCAATTGGAGGAGTTGATACAAGCATACAAAGGAGTGTTCTAGGAGCCTAAAGGGCTACCACCCAAGAGGGAAGTGGAGCAAAAAATACATTTGTTTCCAGACTTCCCATTGTCAAATATTGGGTTGTATAGGTAGTTTGTTCTGGAAGAAATGAAGTGAATAAGAAGTTGCAGTAGTTGTTGGAGCAAGGTGTGATTTGACCAAGCACCTCACCTTGTGGGTCACCTCTCATAATTGTACCAAAGAAGGATGGGACTTGGTGAATGTGTATTGACTACATAGTGTTGAACAATATTACACTAAAAAATCAGTACCCTCTGCCTAGGATAGGTGATCTATTAGATCATTTGCAACATGCAAAATATTTCACCAAGTTGCATCTCAAATTGGGATACCACCAGGTACACGTCAAGGAAGAAGACACCTGGAAGACTTCCTTTAATACAAGGCAATGATTGTATGAATGGTTGGTCATGCCATTTGGTTTATGCAATACACCAACTACATTTATGAGACTAATGAATGATGTTTTACGCCCTTATCTAGATTCATTTATTATTGTTTATTTGGATGATATACTAGTTTATAGTGCTACTTGGGAGGAGCACATGTCACATCTTATGCAGGTGTTAGAGACCTTGAAGAAGCACCAGGTACTAGCCAATATCAAGAAATGTAATTTTTCTCAGTAGTCTTTGGTGTATCTTGGGTATGTGATCGGTGGAGGTGAACTCAAGATAGATCCCGTCAAGATGGAGACCATCATGAAATGTTGAGTTTCTACAAATTGCACAGAAGTTAGCAGATTTGTTGGGGAAACATAGTACTTGCAGAAGTTCATAGCTTTGTTTTCAACAATATTTGCACCACTCCATGCAATAACAACGGGTAGTAAGAATTTATAGTGGGGAAAGAATCAACAAAAGGCCTTTGATGAGATAAAAAGAAAGATTAGTTAAGCACTAGTGCTAATGCTACCCAACTTGCATAAGTCTTTCGAAGTGGAGACAGATGCAAGTGGGTATGTCATGGGATCAATCCTAATGCAAGGAGGAAGGTTTGTCTATTATCATTCTGAAGTATTTTGTGGGGTAGTCCTCAACTACCCTACATACGACAAGGATCTCTATGCCTTGTTAGGATATTTAGATTCTTAGGAGTTAGTTAAGATCTACTTGGTCTAATATCTCATTAGCTAAAAGCGTGTTTATTAATGTGTTTCTTTAGTATGCATTGGTATGCATTTGTAGTTAGGAAATATGGCGGTCACGATATGTTCCCGACATAGAGTGATCTGATGGTTCATACTCTCCATGATCTTAATAGCCATTGATCAGTGGCTTAACACTCGATTGGTCCATGATCTCTATTTAAAGAGCATGGAGGGTCATTTTTCGATGATCGATTGTGAGAAACTCTATTAATAAACTGCTCCAAGTGGTTGCGTTGGTTGGGGCCGTGAATGTTTCCCCATAGGGGTTTTACCACGTGAAAACATAGGTGTGTTGATCTTTGATCTAGTTATGTGAGTGGTTACTGAAGGTGTTCTTCCTTTTTTGGAATACATGTGTTGTCAAACATGGTATCAGAGCCTGTTTGAAGACCCGCTCCTATTGTAGATCGAGATCGTGAAGTCGAGTTGCCTCATCTCCATTATTTGTCATTTTCATACATTTTTGGGCTGAGAGTACTGTTCCATTGTGTCCAGAGCACTTGTTTTATTCAGGAGCACTTTTCGTTTCACTCGAAAAGGTTTCCGTTTTCCCAAGATATGGCCATTACAGTCAGATCTGGAGGTATAAAGCTTGAATACACATTTTTTTAAATTTTTGCTGAGTAGTATTTTGGTTTTATTTCAGTTTTGTATTATTTATTTTCGGGTTGCTACTCTTTTAGATCTGCGTATTCTATTTTCCCCGCTCCCTGTGTGATCTCGGAAAATAAAAAACAGATAGGAAAAGGTGCATCTTCCAGGTAAGCTAACCAAGATCTAACCCTTGTTGTCATTGAGAAGCGAAATTTTTTTCTTGTGTGAAAAGAGTTTTTTTAGCATGCTCTCCAAGGCCATCTTCAATAACACCAACAACACCCCCAATCCTCCTTCTGAAAATTACAATATGTTTTGCTAGACCATTTGGTTAAAACTTGTCTTATTAAGTAAGAGGTCTTGAGTTCAAGTCTCTGTTACTTTTTTGAAAAAACTCATGCTAAAATTGTAAAGTGTATTTCACTTCAAGTATAAAAGTGAATCACTATAAGTAGCTTTAATATTTTATTTTAGAGTTATTTATTTTGCATGTAGCTTTTCTATTATAAAGTAACTTCATTGTAAAAATGATCCCCACTTCTCTTTATAAAAGTGGGTCATTGTTAGAATATGAAATATTGTGTTCTCGTTTTACCATTGATGATACCCTTGTCACCCAACCATAGGCTGAAGCCACCCTCCGAGCACCTTAAACTTGACAGAGAATCACTCCGGAAGCAAACCCTAGGCTAGATAGACAAACAAAGGGTAACACACCTTTCCCCATGGATAACACATCAACAAAGACTGATCAGATGTTCCAAACCCTAGCCAAGAGATAGTCCAAGACAAAACGTAACTGCTAGCTGCACCAACAACTCTCCTCCAAACCTACGCACAAGACTGCAATTGCACTGCGCAGAACAGGCTCTCTGTAATTGCTGAGATGTGTCAAATGAGAGACTGGTGCCCTGTATTTATAGTGGTTCTGGCAGATTTACTGGGGTCGAATTCTCCTTTTGGGTACCTGTCTGTTCAGTATATTATTATTATTTTTGGCCGACTTCTTCTCTTGGAGGCTAATAACCTAATATAAATTATCTTCTTGAGCCGACAAGTCTTCTAGGATTATTAGCCAACTCATTAGGGTTTCTTCTTTCTTCCCGGAACATTCTATTCTCATCAAGTTCACATGTGGAGGTAAATGCCTCCTGCAACTACCATAATATCAACACTCCCTCCTAGCTAGAGAGGTATTATAGGTAATGGTCTTGAGCACAAAAACATACCATTCACCCGGTAGCATCAACATAGTTGTATGGACTAGATCATGAGCACCATCATCATCATCAGTGTCATCAACTGCATCATCTCTTGAAACCATACTCTATCTGAGTAATAAGACATGATTCTCACTCCACAGAGTGATACAGGACCCATTCTTCTAATCTAGAAGGGTAAATTCTCTGAACCATTTTCCGTCTGGAAAATCTCTATTCATCATTCATCTGGTTGATGATTATCTTCAATAAACTGTTGATAGTCTTCAAGGCAATCGGAACAAAAATAGAACACAACTGTGTCTATCCATAGTAGTACATAATTACAATCCAGTGGTACACTACCACACCAAGTAACACACAAGTACTTGATCAGCAACATATAGTCACGAACAGTGGAACATATCCACCACAGTAGTATACATCTATTGTCATGTAGTATTCATAACAAACATCTAATAGCAACCTGCACAGAAACAATGTTATGATATAAACTGAATCATTTGGGCCAATCTTTCACTCACATCTGTGAGATCTGAAAGAATATCCGCCCTCAGAGTATAACAATGAGATATCTAGACTATTCTTCTCAAGCAAGGAAGAATAATTGTCCTGTCTTCAGAACCTGGACCATTCCCCACCCTGGTCCATTCTTTCTACACTAATCAAAGTGCACTCTAGAGAGAATGTATAACCCTAAGGAATGCTTGAGCCTGGACCATTCCCCACCCTGGGCCATTCCTCCTACACTAATCAAAGTGCACCCTGGAGAGAATGTATAAACCCTAAGGAATGCATGACCTTGATTGTTGAGCCTTGACCATTCCCCACCCTGGGCCATTCCTCCTACACTAATCAAAGTGCACCTTGGAGAGAATGTATAAACCCTAAGGAATGCATGTCCCTGATTGTTGAGCTTAGACCATTCCCTACCCTGGGCCATTCTTCCTACACTAATCAAAGTGCACTCTGGAGAGAATGTATAAACCCTAAGGAATGACTGTCCGAACCATTTCCTCTATTAACCACAAGAGGAAAACTTAAAAGATTGTCCTGTATCAACCTCCAAAATAGACCATTCCTCATGTTAACCACAATGAGAAATCGTTTTCTGGTGAGGTGGGCCAGTCTTCTTGAGTAACCCTCAAGAAGAGAGACTGCCTTAGACCACTCCCCATGTTAACCACAATGGGAAGTCACTATCTATGATACATCAACAATTTGGACCATTTCCCATGTTAACCACAATGGGAAATTGTTCTCCGTAAAAAATCTCAATCCACTTTCCGAACATGAAAGCATCTGTCCAAGATGGACTGTTTTTCAATGAATGTCTTCAATAATATTTTCACTCCCTCCCAACCTGAGAGTCATCTCTTCCTTTTTCAATAAGGAATTTGTTTCCATGATCTCCATCTTGAGTACGCAAACTCTTTCATCTTGGATAGAAGCCTTACCAAAATGTCTGCTTATCTGTTCATCTATGGAGATATGTATTGAAGAATAACTTTCTCCTTTCTGGACTTCATCACGGATAATGTAATGCTTGATTTCAAATGTACTTTTAGTCTGGAACACTATGAAGGCTTTATGTAGCTCTGAACAATAGAGTATATCATTGTTGGAAAAATGGAACATATCCATGTGGCACTTCTTCTGTCATCATGAGATCTGATCTACTAAGTAATCATCTTGATGTTATAGGAGATCTTCACCACGCTTCTGCTGTGCACTGGAGGTTCTCCACCAAGTTATCTTCTTTTATCTGCATACAAGGGTCTCTTTCCGGTATGCCTCAAAGTCTTGAGATTTCTCTTCATATGCTCTTTATTCAATTTCTCTGGAGAACATTCTTTGCATTCATCTGATGTAGAACTCCAACTCATGGATGTTGCGGATGATATAATGACTCATGTAGAGATAAGTCTGGTTTACTGGAACAAGTAATCATCATAGTCTTTTCCCTCCATCTGGGAGAACCTCTAATTTTGGATCTTGCAATGCTTTCATTCATAAGTCTTCCATACATTGTTCTTCATCACGACTTTCAGTTCCTCTGCTTGATTTATTTTATTGAGTTTATATCAGGCTGAAAATCTTGTGATTCTTGATACAATGACTGGTTGTTTTGGTTTCTCTTTCTTTCTTGGAATCTTCATGTGTTTCTTTAGTTCTCGGGTCCATGGAGTTTCTTATAGATTCCATGCCCTAAAGATTCCATCGTAGGATCACGGATGTGGATGGACAACCAAGGATACTTTAAGGCTTCTCTTTGAAGAATACATATTGTCTTTCATGGCTGCTATCATGGATATATACTTCATCATCTTCAATGGATCATAGGATTAGCTCCCTCCTAATCCTTGCTTCATGTATGAGTGCATATAATCGGCTCCCTCCGTCTAATGTAGTCCATGCTTCCATCTGCATCCTTATTGTCTTTTGCAATATATAATTGGCTCTCTTGTCTAACAAAGTCCACTCTTCCATCTTGTTGTCTTCTACAAAATGTCAAAAGTCTTTTTCCAATTTCCTCTCGATTGCTGACTTCTTTTTGTCTTTGCTTCTTCTAAGTCTCTTCATGATTGATTCGACTTATCTTGCAATAGATTCCACATGATTTGTATTTCATCCTTTCATGTGTATTATCTAATGGTATCCATTCTTATCTTGTTGTTCTTCCATAGGTATAGTTCTTCTTGGAACACATTATTTTCCAAGAGATAGATATACAAGATATGTACATAGACGATGCAAACAAGATATGTACAAGAAATAAGAAGAGTTTTGTTAACTTTAGAAGAAGAAGTCTCTTCCATCCTTCTTAGTCTTATTTGTAGGTTCCTTTTCTTCGGCAATTGATGCTTCGTGTTTCTCCTTCCTTTTCTTTAGCTCAGAACAATGATTCTTGTAGTGACCATACTTTCGATAGTTGAAGCATTGTACTTCTAAAATGTCTTTCTCTTGATTTGG
Organism: Picea engelmannii; assembly: GCA_009831015.1. NCBI lineage: Eukaryota > Viridiplantae > Streptophyta > Pinopsida > Pinales > Pinaceae > Picea > Picea engelmannii. Next base: position 546,509 of record ML777310.1, on the reverse strand, counting down.
CTTCCTCCTTGAACCAAACTTGCTTTTGTTCCTAAAGTTTTGAATCTTGATGTGAAGGCTTGATCATCATACTTCTTTTGGGGTTTCTCTTTTGCACTGATCCTTGATTCTTCTTGAGCACAGCAAGTCCAAAGTTCTTCAAATGTTAGATACTCCTTTCTTGTGTTCATGCTTGCGGAAAATCCATCCCACATCTTGGGAAGACCATTGAGTACTATGTTTACCAACTCCTTATTTGAAATGATCTCTTAAATAGCTTGTAGTTGATCTCTTAATTGAGATATTCTCACAAATTATGATGTTATGTTGTCGTCGGCATTCATCTTCATGTCACAGAGCTCATTTTTTAGACTCGTTACTTGTCCAATGTTTCTGACTGAGAAGAGATTTGTTAGGGCATCGTACATCTTCTTTGATGAGTTGAGATGGGAGATGTAGGGTATCAAGTGGTCTTTGATAGAGTCCACTATGATACTCATGGCATTGATGTCATTGTCTTTGAACTTCTCCATAACTGCAACATTTTGTGGTTCCTTCTCCTTTCCTTCTTCAAACTATGGCTTCACGATCTTTCCTTTCACGATATCCAACACTTTATTCTTGGCAAGGATGAGGTCAATCCTTGTCTTCCACGCTCTGAAGTTAGAGGCTCAATCTAGCTTGTTCTTTGACTTCATAGAATAAGTCATGGCTGCTTTGACTTGGTCAAACCCTAGATTTGACCACAAAATCAAACTTTATGTCTTGGCTTACTGAGAGTATCAGAAGATGCGCTAGGATAGAGTGCATTGATCTATCCAGAGATTAGGTCAATCCCTTCACTTAAGGTGCCACAACGAGAGGATTACAGTTTCTATAATTGCTCCTGCTAGTAACCCTAGTGGTAGTGTCTTGGAAGCTGCTTCTGCTAGTAACCCTAGTGGCAGTTCCTCAACGAGCTCAATATCCTAGTGGATATGTTTCCTTCCAACGTTTATATTGAATGAAAGAGGTGTGGGCCTATAACCTATTAGAATACGAAATATTGTGTGCTCGTTTTACCATTGACAATACCCTTTTCACCCAACCATAGGCCGAAGCCACCCTCTGAGCACCTTAACCTTGACAGAGAATCACTTTGGAAGCAAACCCTAGGCTAGATAGCCAAACAAAGGGTAGCACACCTTTCCCCACGGATAGCACACCAAAAAAGATTGATCAGATGTTCCAAACCCTAGCCAAGATATAGTCCAAGCCAAAATGTGACTGCTAGTTGCAGCAGCTGCACTAACAACTCTCCTCCAAACCTGCGCACAAGATTGCAACTGCACTGCGCAGAACTGGCTCTCTGCAACTGCTAAGATGTGTCAAATGAGAGACTGGCACCCTGTATTTATAGTGGTTATGGTAGACTTACTGGGGCTGAGTTTTCCTTCTAGGTACCTGTCTGTTCAGTATATTATTATTATTTCTGGTCGACTTCTTCTCTTGGAGGCTAATAACCTAATATAAACTATCTTCTTGAGCCGACAAGTCTTCTAGGGTTATTAGCCAACTCATTAGGGTTTCTTCTTTCTTTCCAGAGTATTCTATTTTCATCCGGTTCACACGTGGAGGTAAATACCTCCCACAGCTACCATAATATCAACAGTCACTTCATAAAGCAACTTACACTATCACGTGGTTAGTTGGTTACCGTTTTTGTCTTTTTTTAAAAGGGCATAACTCTCACATCGAAAGTCTGTTTTCAGTGCCATTTTTTTAAAAACCGCATAACTTTTCAAGATCTTTCCATCCAGATCATCAGTTTCATTTTTTAAATCCATATTATCTACATATTTAATATAGCTTCTACAATTAATGTCTTGCTTACCAAAAACAACTACTTCCAATGGAAATCTCATATGGAAGATTTATTAAGAAGTAAAGGCATGTACCAGATTACTTTGGGAAAGGAAAAAGCACCCACTGATGATGATAAGAAAGCCAAATGGGATTATAGGAGTGATGAAGCACGAGGACTAATCGGAATGTCCATCTCTCCTGATTTAAGGTACCACCTTCAAGAAATTGATGACCCCGAAGAAGCTTGGGACAAGATTGAATCTGTGTTTGGTAAACTCAATATTATTCGAGCACAACAATTAGAAAATAAAATATTGACCTTGAGTCCAAGTGATTTTTCTTTCCTTGGAGATTATCTATCTAATTTTAAAACACTCATAATTTTATGTGAAGAATGTAAGATAAAAATGGAGGAAGAGCGTTGCATCTATCTTATTCTTTCTAAGCTAGGTAGTGCATATTTTGTGTTTGTATCTACCTTTTATGCCATGAGAGAGGCTCTAGGGAAAGCTTATGAAAAACCCACTCTTGATTCCATTTGTGCTGCTTTGATTAGAGAGGAAGATAAGCTTATACAACTTGGAGTGATCAACACTGCAAGTACCTCTAACAAAGCCTTAGTTTCCCAACAGAAAGATAAAGCCAAGTATCCCAAGAAGCAACATCCTTGCTACAACAACAAGCAATATAAGGGTCCCAAACCCACTTAGATAGCTTCAACTCCTAATGGTGACAAAGGAGAAAAATATAAAAATAAGAACACTGAAAGACATTGCAACTTTTGTGATAAAGATGGTCATGATGACTCCAAATTTTTCAAGAAGATGCCAGCTTTAGAAGCAGCAATGAAGAATCACAACATTAGTAATGATTCTACTTCTTCTTCTTCTTCTCATAGACATGCACTTTCCGCTTCTGGTTTCTCCTTCAAAAAAAATTCTACTTCTTCTTCTTATGAGTGGCTTATTGATTCAGGATCATCTTATCATATGGCTAAGGATAAAGCCATATTTTCTTCTCTAAATGAATGTAACACCAAGAAATTATTTGTTGGTGAAGGTAGATCTCTTAGTGTTGTAGGATTTGGAACAGTTCAAGTAGATAATGGTCATTTCAATGATGTATTATGTGTTCCAAGTCTTTCTTGTAACGTTCTATCAGCATATCAAATCACTCATTCAGGTGAAGGTAAAACCGTAGAGTTTTCACCTCACCAAGTTGTAATCAAGGATCTAAAAGATACTAAGCATGTTCTTGCAACTGGAATTTTTGATGATATTACCAGGTTGTACAAGTTTGACAACTTTGGGTCATCAATTTTTTCATCAGTTTTTGTTGCTCATAGCAATGACTTGAGAAAACTTTGGCATGAGCGGTTTGGTCATCTAAACTATCACTCATTGCAGAAACTATGTAATCAATAGATGGTGACTGGTCTTCCTCTTGTTTCATGCAAAGATGTTGTTTGTGTCGGTTGTGTTCTTGGAAAACATCATCAGGATAGTTTTGACAAACGCGCCTCTTGGAACGCCTCGGGCCCTTTACAACTTGTTCACAGTGATTTGTGTGGTCCATTTTCTTCTCCTTCTTTTTCTGGGTGCAAGTGTTTCTTAACTTTCATTGATGATTTTTCTAGATGTACTTGGGTTTGATTCTTAAAACTTAAGAGAAAAGTTTTGGACAAGTTTCTAGCCTACAAGGCCCTTGTAGAAAAACAATCTAGACATCAAATTCAAAAGTTAAGAACAGATAATGGAGGCGAATATGTGAAAAATAATTTTACAAGTTACTGCACTACATGGGGCATCCAAATGCAACACACTATTCCATATACACACAACAAAATGGTGTTGCTGAGAGAAAGAACCATGCATTAAAAGAAATGGCTAATTTTATGATCCAATCTAAGGGATTAAGTCTAAATTATTGGGCGGAAGAAATCAACTGTGCAAATTACATAGTCAATCGCACTCCCACAAAGGCTCTTAAAAATATAACATCGGAAGAAGCTTGGACTAAAATTAAACCAGATGTAAGTCACTTTTGTGTATTTGGCAGTATAGCACGGGCTCACATTCCTGATGAGAAAAGGAAAGCATTGCAGCCTAAAAGTGAGAAGTGTATATTTGTTGGTTATTTTGAAGATGTCAAAGGTTATAGACTTCTTCAACCACATTGTAATGAAATT
>ML777310.1:525344-542447 GCA_009831015.1 Picea engelmannii | reverse complement strand
TTTGTGCCTTCTTTTGTTCCTATTCTAGTTTCTTCTTCAGATTATGACAGTGAGGATGAAAATCCACCTCTGCCTATTGACATTCATCCAGATGAGTCCTTTGAACCTGAACAAGAACCAGTTTCACCACTTCCTAAATGGGTCTGTTCAACACGAGAAGCAGCTAGTGATCTTGTCGATGATCCTTTAGATCAACGTCAAACATGTTCACAGTTCCAGTGAGCCTCTTCTCTTTTGGCTCAAGTTTTAGAGACTCATGATCCAGAGACATTTTCAGAAGCTTCAGGTCATCCAGATTGGGATACAACAATGAATGAAGAGTATAATTCTTTAATGGCAAACGATACTTGGGATCTTGTACCTCTTCCAAAAGGAAGAAAACTTGTCAGATGAAAATGGGTCTATAGAGCTAAGTATGTATCAGATGGAAGTGTTGAAAGACACAAGGCTCGATTAGTTGCCAAAGGATTCTTCCAAGTTGAAGGAATTGACTATAATGAAACCTTTGCCCCTGTAACCAAAATGAATTCCATCTGTCTTGTTCTTTCCCTTGCTTCCTCACATAAATGGGAGGTCCATTAGATGGATGTTAAATCTACCTTCTTGCATGGCAATTTGAAAGAAGAAATCTAAATGGAACAACCTCCTAGCTATGTCCGGAATGAATCTAGCCTTGTTTGTTGCCTTAAGAAATCTCTTTATGGTCTTAAGCAAGCTCCCCGAGATTGGTATGCCAAAATGGACAGCTTTCTTATTGACATCAAATTCTCTAGATGCCATTATGATCCTAATGTTTATACCAAGAAAGTAGGAAGCCATATCATAATCCTTGTCCTTTATGTTGATGACCTTATCCTTATTGGTAGTGACTCAAAACTTTTAAACCATGTGAAAACCATCCTTAAGAAAAAATTTGAAATGACAGACTTAGGTTTTTTGCACTATTTCCTTGGCCTCCAAGTTTTGCAAAAAAATGAAGGAATTTTTCTTTCCTAGTCTAAGTATGCTTGTGACCTTCTTCGTCGCTTTCGCATGGATGATTTTAAACCAACCCCTTCTCCCTTCCAGTCTGGAGTCAATCTTACTGCCACATGTACTTCTCCTGAAGTTGATGCCACCCTGTACCATTAGTTAGTTGGTAGCCTCTTATACTTGACTCATACTTGTCCTAATCTTTCCTTTGTTGTTGGTCTTGTTGCCCAGTATATGAAAACACCTCATGAAATCCATTGGAAAGAAGCTAAAAGGATACTTCGCTATGTCTATGGTACAGTTTAGTTCGGGATACATTACAGTTCAGGGGGGACTCCTTTATTGGTTGGTTTCATTGATTCAGATTGGGCCAGCGACCCTGATGATCGAAAGTCTATTGCAGGTTATGTTTCAACCTTGGTTCATGACCTTTCACTTGGGCTTGTAAGAAACAACAGGCTATTTCACTTTCTTCAGTAGAAGCAGAGTACCGAGCAACCATAAATGCAAGTCAAGAAGCTTTGTGGCTTCGACGGATCCTTTCATAGTTTGGATTTGAGCAACAACATTTGACTAGCCTTTGGTGCGACAACCAGAGTTCCATCAAGCACGCCAAAGACCCAGTTCAACATTATCATAGCAAGCACATTGAGCTACACATGCACTTCATCAAAAATCTCATCCATGATCAAGTTATTGAAGTGCTCTTTTTCCCTACAGAAGATCAAGTTGCAGACATTTTCACGAAGTCTCTTACAGAAGCGAAGTTTTCCAAACTTTGATCTATGTTAGGAGTTCAAGAAGTTGTCATTAAGGGGGGATAGGCTCTAATGCCTCCTTCCTTCTCCTATTGTGTCAACATTGTAAATCCTTCAATCCTATCCCAAGTTGTTCTTAAGGGGGGATGTTAGGATATTTAGACACTTAGGAGTTAGTTAAGATCTACTTGGTCTAATATGTCATTAGGTAAAACTGTGTTTCTTAGTGTGTTTCTTTAGTATGCATTAGTATGCATTTGTAGTTAGGAAATCCAACAGTCACGATATGTTCCCGACATAGAGTGATCTGACGGTTCATACTCTCCTCGATCTTAATGGCCATTGATCCATGGCTTAATATCCAATTGGTCCATGATCTCTATTTAAAGAGCATGGAGGGTCATTTGCCGATGATCAATTGTGAGAAACTCTATTGTAAAATATCTCTGTAATCTTTTTCTTTTGCATTAATAAACTGCTCCAAGTGGCCATGTTGGCTGGGGTCGTGGATGTTTCCCCGTAGGGGTTTTACCACGTGACAACATCGGTGTGTTGATATTTGATCTAGTTATGTGAGTGGCTACTAGAGGTGTTCATCCTCTGTTGGAATACCTGTGTTGTCAAATATGCCTTAGTACAAGCTATAAAAAAGTGGAAGAACTATCTAATGGGAAAGGAAACCATCATCTACACAGATCACCAACCACTCTGGTATTTGCAGGCCCATAGTAATTTACAACAAACCATGCACTACAAATGGATGGGTTTCTTACAATAGTTTCATTTGGTTGTAAATTATAAGAAGGGAAACACAAACAAGTTGGAAGACATGTTTTTGCGGCCACCCACATCCAATATTACAACTTTAGGAACTTTGATGCACATGGAGCCTTTTACCCATGATGCATGCAAAGAGGCATACATAGAAGATGAGGACTTCAAGGAGGTTTTTCAACAACTACAGGGCCAAATTATTATAGAAGAAGATGACAACAAGGCTGACTATCATTTTCATAATGGTTTACTCTACAAACTCGACAAGTTATGTGTCCCTAAATGTGAACGTTTGCAACTTATCAGGGAGGCTCACACCTCGAAGGTTGCATGAAATTTTGGTGTTGGTAAGACATTTGCCAACTTACAAAGGTATGTGTATTCGCCCAGAATGTAAGATGATGTAGCATGATATGTTAGAGGATGTATACTTTGTTGTACTAGCAAGACTAATAACAAGAAGTAAGGTCTATACCATCCCTTACATGTACCCACTCGACCTTGGGAAAATATTTCCATGGATTTTAGGAGAGATTTACCAACAATTAGGAAGGGACATGACTATCTATTTGTGGTAGCTAATAGGTTTTTCAAAATGTGCATTCTCATGCCTTGTAAAAATACCATCAAGGGACAAGAAGTAGTAAACTTTTTCTTTGAATAGGTTTGGGTGCATTTTAGGATACCAAGGAACATCATCTTAGATAGGGGCACTATATTTCTCGGTGCCTTCTGGACTACATTGTGGGTTAATATGGACACTAAGTTCAATAGGTCAACAACATTCCATCCATAGATAGATGGGAAGAAATAGGTGGTCAACAATATATTGGTGCATATTTTAAGGGGTTACAACCAGAATCATTTGAAGACATGGGATGAAAATATGATCTATATACAACATTCTTATAACAGAGCACTCCATAATTCTACTAGTAAGTCACCTTTTGAAACTGAATTTGGATATTTTCCACCTTCACCCTTAGATGTTGTATATGGACAACAAGGAGGAATGACGAAGGACCTCACAGGAGATGAATTAAAAGAATAAAAAATTGTTGATAAGATTAGGCAGTTCTATTTGCAAGCACATGAGACACTGAAGAAGTCACGGAAAAAGTATAAGGCTATACATGACTAGCACAAACTAGACAGAACATTTAGAGTGGGATATAGAGTATGGTTACAACTGAATAAGGAAAGACTATAGGGTCCAGGTAAGAAGATCAAGGCTCTATGGTATGGTCCTTTTGAGGTAGTGGAAAAGGTGGGAGATAATTCCTATAGACTCAGTCTACCCCCATACATATGCATTTACTCAATAGTGAATGTGGATAATCTCAAACTCTATGAGCCTTCCATGTTGGATCAAGAGGAGGAGTAGGTCCCACCTTCCATTGAGTAATTAGCACCATATGCTCAGGAAAAGTTGGTAGAGGACACATTTTTGCAGAAGAGGTCCAGAACTACAATATAGGGGCAACGTGACCTTTGGTAGATTGGGTTGAAAGCACAACTTCTAGGAAAAACAAAGTGGTACTCTAGGGAGAAGGTAGAGGAAAATTTTCCTCACTTCATTCAATAAATATTTTGGGGACCAAAATCCTCCCTAAATGGGGAGGTATGATCCGGATTGGATCATTATATGATTTTTCATCTATCTCAGTACTTTCTGGGTGGAAACATTGGAGGAATCAACTTGCAAATCCATTTTGGCGAGTGGTCCAAATTTCAAAATTTGGGTCCAAAAATTCGTTTCAAATATTTCAAAGCCATTTTGAGGCATCAAACAACACTTTTTTTATGTTCCAATATTACACACATCGATACCTTTCCAACGGTGCAAGAATCATCTCAATAAGATATTGTATGTGAAAGTTATGTCTCCTACAAGTTGACTAACCATATTGATCACCATGGTGTGAGTGGATGCCATGTCAACCCCCATTACTTAAATGTGTAGGGATAGCCATGTAGTGGATTTTATAGAACAATCTAGATGGTACATACATGATCACTAATTGAGGGTTGAGGAAGTCAATACACTAACCCTAGATGGCCATCGAGCTATGTTAAACATTGGGCTGCTAGGAGGAGAAGGGGTTCCATTCTATGTTATTTTATTTTGTTCCATAACATAGCAAAACAATTGGGAGTGGGAAAATAGAGAGCATAATAGAGGGGGGTAATGTTCTATAACATCCTAATAAGCCAAAACTCTCAGGTAACTCAATATATAGTTCCTTCTCCAACGTACTTGCATAATTTCCATGCCAAAGAAAAGAGAGCAGAGCAACCTCACCTTCTAGCTAGGTTTTCTCCTATAAGGGTTTCCTAGGGAAAATATTTTTGTTATTTTGTGGATGGTGTGTGATTTGTTTTTACTATTTTTTATTTTCCTCATTGTATCTATTTCATGCATAAGCAGAAAATCAATAACTAAATATTATGGAACCTAAAGGAATTTAACCTTCACAGTGTAGATTTCAGTTTTATTTATGAGATATGTTGTGACAAACTATTCTAGCGGAATATCCAAGACAATTTAAAAATTATAGGAAGATCATATCGTGCATCTAAAGTAGGTAGTAGAGACATTGATTAAATGGTAGTTGTAGGAAACCATTAATAAGTTTGATTTTTCCAAGCAATCCTTGGTATACTTGGAGAACATGATAGGTGGAGGTGAGCTGGAGATTGAACTTGTAAGATGGAGGTCATTCTTAAATATCCCACTCCTACTAATGTTACTAATTTTACTAATGTTAGGAGTTTGGTAGGAGCTACACAACATTAGTAAGGCATTTCATAGCATCATGTTTAGCTAGGAAGCACTACTTCATGTTGCAACAACTAGTGGTAATATTTTTCAATGGGGTAAAGATTCAATAGTAAGAATTTTAAGAATTGAAGTAGAATATTAGTCAAGCCTTGGTTCTGGAACTACCTAACTTGTAGAAGACATTTGAAGTGGAAATAAATGCAAGTAGATATTCTATAGGTGTAGTTTTAATGCAGGGGGGAGGCTATTTTTATATCATTCAAATGTATTTCATTGAGCAACACTAAACTACCCTACCTATGAAAAGGAACTAGCTTTCCAAGGAAAGGAAAATGGCATGAATACTTGTATGTGGTGGTTGAAAATTTTAGTAATATACACATTCTTATGCCTTGTAAGAAGGATATCAAAGGATAAGAACTTGCAAGATTATTACTTTAACTGGTTTTGGTGCACTTTAGGGTACTAAGGAGCATCATCTCTGATAGAGATACTATATTTGTTAGTGCATTTTATACTTCATCGTGGAGAAAATGGATACCGTGTTGAAGAGGTCTATAGTTGTCCATCCCCAAATAGATGGGAAGACATAGGTGGAGATCAAGAATTTGATTCTTCTTTTGAGAGGTTACAATAAGAATCATCCAAGGACTTGGGATGAAAAGATGGCGTATATACAATGCTTAGGTTGTCCATACTTCCACTAGCAAGTTCCATTTTGAAATATGTTTTAAATATTTTCCACCATTAGCATTGGATATTGTATATGGATAGCCTAAAACAAGGGCACCAACCTCAAGTGATACATCGAAGGAAGAGAAGTTCATAGATAAGAACAAGAAGATATATTTATAAGTTCAAGAGAAGCTAAATAAATCCTAGGAGAAATTCAAGGCTAGACATGAACAACAACAAGGTGGAAAAGACTTTCAAAGTAGGAGAGTCACTTTGATTGCACCTAAATAAAGAAAGGTTTCATGGAACAAGGAAGAAAAACAAGGCCCTAAGACTTGACCTTTTTAAGTATTATAGAAGGTAGTCAGCAATGCTTATAGACTCAATGTAAACCCATATATGTGCCTTTACTCACTAGTGAATGTAGAAAACATGAAAATCTATGAGTCATTAATGCTTAATGAGGAAGAAGAGAGCCAATTCTTACCTTCCATATAATATTTGGGACAAATGAAAAAGAAGAATTATGAGAATATATGGTTATGTAGAATAATATGAAAATGACTAGAAGGAGTCAACAAGAACTTTTGTAGGTGGGACTGAAAGGGAAACTATCAACCAATGCCAAATGGCACCCTAAGGAGAAATATGAGGAATTGTTTCCTTAGCTCCTTCATAACTAAATCTTTTGGAGACCAAAATCCTCCTAAAATGGGGAGGGAAGATCCAAATATGGATCCTTATAGTTACTACATTGTTTTTTTTTATGATATGGAATGGGTATAATATAAATTATCTTGATTTTGTGAGTTTTCTAGACTTGAAATTTTGACATGCTTTTTGGGCTCACTTTAGTTTCTTGGACCTAAAATTTTGACATGTTTTTTGGAATCTAAATAATTTTATTTGGATCCTCTAAAACCAATGGTATTGTTTGTTATGTTTACACACAATATTGTTCTTATGATTGATATGTTTCCAATGAGTTATCATGCACCTCAAATGGAGCTCATATGTTATTTTCACAACATCGACAAGATAACCATCAATATTCCTTTGTAGATACATGTGGAATCTCATAGGGTCTTCACTTAGTGGACCTATGACATAGAATGTGCATTCATGGGATATTATAGAATACCCCTAATTTCACTAGAGATTAATACCTCCCAAAATCCTTTTATTGAAGCTCCCTCTGAATACATCTTTCCAATAATAATAAACTTCTATTTTTACTAGACACTCTTTTTAATACCCACCAATACATATAAACCCCTTGATACCTCACCCCCCTAATACCTACAATATATTGAATTTATTTTACAAAATTTAAAAACCCCCTTTATGATGAACATGATCAGTTATTGATCAATAAGGTGAATCCCCTCTATGGAATACATGTAGGCCCTCATGACTCATCTATTTAGGGTTTGTAATATTTGGAATCCACTAAAGGATTATAGAAGCATCCTCAATATTCCAAGAGGGATTTGGCACCCTAATCCTAACAATAAATCTAGCTATAAAAAACTAAGCTCAAGGAGGGAAAGGATTCACTTATGTTTCTACAATCTATGTTCCATAATATGTGGAAAAGTGTGGAGGGGAGGCTATAGAGTAGAGTGGGAGACATAATTTGTAGAGGAATGTAGAAAAACATGGTGTCTTATAGTTTCATAGTGCTTGCGGACCTCTTTATAATATGTATTGTAATATCCATTGTATTAAATAAAAAAGAAATCACCTTATTTTTGTCAAAGTTTTCACTGCCATGGATTTTTTTAGGGTAAAATTGTTGTCTATTTTTTATGGTGTGTTATTTGCAACAATATTTGTGGATGATGTGTTTTATATTTGGTTTGAAATTAAATATATGTTAAATCTTTGTTCAAGAGAGTATAAACTCATTGTATTGTAATGCTAGTTTATAGATCTGTTTGTTAAATTTTCGTTAATTACGTTAACATTAGATTTACCATAGCAATTTAAACTTATTTTGCATGATCGTTTCTCCATAGGTGATGTTGCACCATCGCCACCCAACCATAGGCACCTACTCATGCCACCCCCAGGCATAACATATACATCATGGGAAACCCTTCTACACAAGGGAAGAAAACCCAACAACCTTCTTATAGAGAATATCCTTGCCAAGAAAAAATAACCAAGAACAAGCTCTATCCACTAGAGAAAACCAAAAAGAAGATAACCCAACAACATAGATGCAACACATGCTAGCCAAAGCGCTAGGGTGTCTAGCCTCCACTAGAACACCACCAAGAGATAACCAACTATGCAGTTGCAGCTCACTCTAGCCAGAGCACTAGAGTGACTCTACCAATACATCACCAAGAGAAACCAACAACGCAACCACAACTCACTCTATCTATAGAGATAGTGATCCAGGAGGATCTCGATGGCCACCCACCTATTCCAATTGGCTCAATTTTGTTTTTTGGCAACTTACTATTTTTAGCATTTTTTTGGGTTCCAAACTTCTGGAGCCATTTTGAGGGACTAAACAAAGTTTTTTTTCACGATCGGGTACCTAAATAATAACCAAAGGCTTTGATTGAGTGCCCAAAATGAAGCTCATCGTTGATACCTTTCCAATGAGCTATCATGCACCCCAAACAGAGATCATATGCCAAATTTACGCCCTCGGGAAGTTGATACACCAAACTACCCAAAACAGGGTCCACAAAACTATTGACTTTTCATTTTCCGGGGTTAGGGTTTTGGATTTTATTTTTGTTAAAAAGGCCTTTGGAGCCTCATTATAACAATCATCTTCTTGTGAATGAGCATAGCCATCACATCTCTTCTCAGAGATAAGTTGTCACCATTATAGCGAGTCTTTCACTCAGTAATTTTACAGTTATGTACATTTCACTCATTAATAGAAATTGTGTATTAATGTATATGTGTGCCTCTTGTTATATATCTGTTATATTATTAGCTCTCTCCCATGACAAGAATTATGACCACATCAAAGCCACATTCACCTCATATTGATCTTGGAATGTTCACATTCCCACATGATCACTTTGTGAATGCATTTAGCTTGATGCTATCAGACACGTGGAATTGTAGCTCAAGCATCTTGAGTCTTCATTCCATTGAAGACTATGTTGGGGAACATCTACTTCGGATGTATATGTTCCTTATCCCCCTAGTCTACAACCCAGTACTAGGAGAAGGGTCGACCCAATGATTATCGGGGCCACTCACCTCATCATGAGTGTTATGCCTGATGTGATTCATTCACATTGGAGGATTCCTTAGTCCATTGAGAACTACATAGATTCATTCCATTGAAGTATACATCGGGCTTCAAGTTTTCAGTCCATCGAAGACTATACCAAGGTCCCAAGCCTTCATTCCATCAAAGACTGCCCTGGGATAATTCCCACATGGTCAAGTTTGTTTGACCAATCTTGGAATGTCTATCCGATAATCCTCTTGGAGATCTAGCAACAAATCAAATCTTCAGTCAGTTGAAGATTACATCTGGGCCTATTCCCAGATGATCAAGTCCATTTGATCAATCTTGGAATATCGACATGATTTTGAAATCATCAACACTCCCCCAGAGAAACATTTGCATTCCTTCCAAGCTTGTCCCAGACAGAGTCTTAATGCAAATGTCATCTACCTACTCATTTGTGGATGTGTTGGAGCCTCACTACTCGAAGACGATTCCTTGGCATTCATTCCAAGAGCACAACCTATGCAGATGTCATCATGATCAATATGAAGCTTTGGAAGACTCGTCACCATATTCCCCACAATGGGAAGAGATCTGTAATGAAAATGATCAAGTATCCTACGCCATGACTCACTCGGATTGATAGAATCATGCACCAGGAACTAGTCAAACTGTCAATCTATACAAACTCCTTGTTTGGTCCGACTGCTTCAGGGTTCAAACTAGAGACCATACAATAAGTTTCCTTGTGAAACAGTCACTATAGCTCCCTCTTAGAGCTATCACTAGTGACATGCCTCCAAGGTAACCTACCCAGAACAAGAAAACAAGAACAACAACATTTCCATGACAACCTCCGTGGAATTTAACAATATAACCTACCCGGAACAAACAACAAAACAAGAATATCTCTTAGAGGGGAGATAAACAAATGCATATCTACTATTAAGTGGTTAGTATAATCATCATAACTCCAATAGATGAAAAACATAAGATCGCAATGGTGTTATAACACCTAGAGGCATATCAAAACAATCAAACCTGGAGGGTGAGTTGTTCCTATGAATGCACTAGATCTGAGATCCCTCTGGATCTATGATTTGTTCCTTGGACAAAATTCCCTTCTACTACAAAACACCCTTAAGATAATGATACAATTTAACATATACAAGTACATACCTCAGAAATTGTAGCACCATCAGGAAGTAGCGGCAAACCCTAAAACTTCAAGGTGCTTCAACTAGCTTGACAAAATAAAACTATGCAGTGGAAAGGTATTGTGGCAAGGTACAACGACAAACTGCAACGACAAGGTAAATCTCACGATCTTCCTTCCAACGATTAGACTATTCTGAAGGAAACCAATCTCTGATACCATGTTGAATTTTCATTAATTACATTAACATTACATTAACCATAACAATTTAAACTTCTTTTGCATGCTTGTTTCTCCATAGGCAATGTTGCACCATCACCACCCAACCATAGTAACCTACTCGTGCCACCCCTAAGCATAACATATACATCCTGGGAAACCCTTCTACACAAGGAGATAAAACCCAACAACCTTCATATAGATAATATCCTTTGCAAGACAAAATAACCAAGAACAATCTCTATCCACTAGATAAAACCACAAAGAAGATAACCTAATAACATAGATGCAACACACCCTAGCCAGAGTGCTAGGGTGTCTAGCCTTCACTAGCACACCACCAAGAGATAACCAACTATGCAGTTGCAACTCACTCTAGCCAGAGCACTAGAGTGTCTCTACCAATACATCACTAAGGAAAACCAGCAATGCAACTGCGGCTCACTCTAGACAGAGTGCTAGAGTGGCTGGCCTCCACCAACACATCACCAAGACCAAAAGAGATAGACCCTCCATATGTGCCCTTCTTCCTTCTCCAACTGCAACTCTCTCCATCAAACATGTGTTGTAGATGAGTGAGTGAGTGTGCCAAATGAGGAAGGAATCACTCTTATTTATACTAATCTGTCGAGTGACTTTTCTAGCAGGGTCAACTTGACTTTCTGGAAAATATATTTTTTGTTTATATTTTTTTGGAGCCGACTTTACTTTTGGAGCAATATAATTATTCTTTATTATTTTTGTGAGGTAGACTTCTTGTATGGGATCTTCTTTGACTTCCAATGGTTTTCCTTTAATGTCTTGGCAACTTCATCTATAAGAAAGGTTATCTCAGAGGTGAATACCTTCCATAGTTACCAGAAATATCAACATTGTTGTGATGAATGGTCTAGTGTAATATCCACAAAAGTTTATATATCACCTGTACTACTTTATCGAAGATACTAAATACTACATTATCAGTATATGCAAAGGTGAATCCAATTTCTCTTTAGTAAGTGCCAACCATGTCAAGAAACTAATTGTTTGAAGTAAGAAATGTGTGTTATTCTTTTTGAGACACAATCAACATGGAGATGAATTGGTTGAAGTAAATAAATTTCTAGAAAGATGCACAAATAAGTTTAATGAATTTCTAGAATGATACACAAATAATAGTTGGAGAGAATTTTGTAGGGTTACAAATAAGTGTTCCAATAGATTTAAAGTATCGTGATCTAAGTGGGAAGGGAATCATGAAATACAATTATTCCCTGATGCTTTGTTACTAAACATAGTACTTTATAAGAATTCCATATTAGAAGTAATGAATCAAAGAAGTAGTTGTAGAACTTCTTGTAGTAAGGGGACATAAGACCAAGTAATTCACCTTGTGGATCAACTAGTATCATAATAGCCAAGAAGGATGGAACTTGTAGGATGTGTATCATCTATAGATCTCTTGACAAGATTAACCTCAAGAAATGGTACCCATTGCCTAGGATCGTCAACTTTTTGGACGAGTAGTAGCGTGCATAGTAATTCACCAAATGAGCTCTGAAACTGAGATACTAGAAAGTTAGAGTAAAAAAAGAAGATGTTTGGAAGATCCCTTCGAGACAAGGAAAGGTCTATGTGAACGGCTAACAATGTCTTTCGGTTTATATAATGCACTAGTTACTTTTATGCGATAAATGAATGATGCATTGCATCCTTATTTAAATTCATTTTGTTAGCTTTTTGGATTGTTTAGATTAAGAGAATTTTAAGGTTTAAAATGACCTTCCTAAAAGATATAATAATAAATTATGAGTTAGTCATTTTATAAGGAAGGTATACAGCTTGAGTGGGCCTAATGGTTAAGAACATGTGTTTCCTCTTAAGAGGTCACAAGTTCAAATCCAGAGGGGAGTAGGGTATGTATACCTTCGTAGACTTTACCAGTCAAATCGCTGGGCGGAGGGGGGTTCCTTGTCGCACAAACAAGGGGGTCTCATACACCAATTTGGTGGGCGGAGGGGGGTTCCTTGTCGCACAAACAAGGGGGTCTCATACACCAATTTGGTGTGTTGGCTTGGCCGTGACCTTAAAAATAGATTATTATTATTATTATAATATTTACTACTCATCTCTTATACTATAATCTATGTAGTTATGATTAAATTAAATGGAAAAAATATTTTATATGTAATTATGATTAAATTAAATGGAAAAAATATTTTATATGTAATTATGATTAAATATTGAAAAGATATTTTAGAATAAAATTAATAAAAATGTTTTCTAATAACACGATGATAAATAAAATAAAATTAATTTGAATATAATAAATAATATATAAAATTAAAAAAAAAAAATTAATAAAAAAACTTCCATAATGTGACTAGAAATAAAAATATTTAAAAAATAATAATTATAATATATAAAATAAAGGAAATAAAATATTCATTTGTTTGAATTTTTTAATATAGCCCACATATAAGTATAAATATAAAATATAAAATAAGGGAAATAAAATATTCATTGGTTTGGATTTTTTAATATAGCTCACATGAACCCACGTATCCATTTTTTGAATTTTGAATATAAAGGGTGATAATGCATGTTTAATATTAAAAGTATTTTATGAAGTCATGTAATTTTTTTCTTTAGTATAAATGTTTACTATGGAATATTTTGCACGAAATCTTTGAGTATTTTTTTATTTTGTGGATGGTAAATACAATAAATTGTTGATTTTGATTACGAGGTTTAATTTTAAGGGGAGCAAGAGATTTAAATTCAAATCCATGATCTTCTGAATAGCTTTTAGTCTAGCTCACGACCACTTGATCTAATCTTTGGGGCTATATGTTATGCTACTTTATCTTTAAGTATTATTAATAGATTATTTTTAAAAGATTAAAGTATGGTATTAATTTATTAAGTATCTTTAAGTTAATAATTTCAACTTGACCATAAGGAATGATGTCATCTTTTAAAATGTGATTGTTTTTTTTTAAAATTGATTTTGATCTTATATTTTTTGTTTTGAGACCCATTTTTCAATACAACCTGAGTGGGCCTACCGGTTAAGAGCATGTGTTTCCTCCTTAAAGGTCATAGATTTAAATCTAGAGGGGGGTAGGGTATGTATACCTCTGTAGACTTTAGGATTCAATAGAGTATTTATCTAAGCTTATGTGTCATGTATTATGAGTATTAATTACCTTAATTATTTGATGAGGTGTCATCATTAATGTTAGGGTTTATGCTCAGGTGGTTACAATAAATGCACTATATATTTTTCAAGGAAAATTTGTAGGACCTCGTTCTTCCTCGTAATATCTAGATGGAGGGAGTAAGGCCCTCACCTTGATTGGCATCGAGCGCCTCTGCCACACGATCACCTTGGTGTTTAGTGACAAGATCAGGTGAACATATAAGATGGATGATGCCTTAGACAAATTGGTTTTGGGCACCTTGGATCGTTGGCAAGGCACACCTCAGAAAAAATCGAGCACCCTTGATGATAGACGAGGCATACATCAAACAATGACAACTCACACTAAGTCAAATGCTCCAAGAAGAGCTTGGAAAAGAAATTGGCTAGAAGAGGAAAATACTTTTATTGTAGGTAGCCTTGTTCGCAAACATGCACTTGGCATGATAGATGAAAAAGTGGCTTAGAAGGCTTGGTGAATTTATTGCCTAGATTATATATACAGATTGACAGAGTTACATGACACACACTTGGGGGTTGCGATGGATGGTCAAGTGCCTTCAAGCATAAGTTGTTTTGGACTGCAATTGTGGGGCGCACTTGCTGGGTATACACCATTGTGTGCACATCCACTAGACACCTTTGGTTCCAAAATCCTTTTCCCTTTGTATATGTGTGTTCATTTGAGCCAATTGGACTCGAACTAATTGGACGCAATCGTGTGAACTCGAATGAGTTGGGTGCACTTGGGATGATTGAACCAACCAAGATGAGTTGGATGGAGTTGCCTTTGGATGAGTTGAGATGTGAGTGGATGCCAAGGCGTATCCAGACACACTTGGGCACGGTTAGATGGACAGATCGAGCAGACGAGACAACCTGGGCGGACCTCGGACAACCTGGGTGGACTCGACACGATTTGGAACTGATGAAATGGTCAACGAACAAATCACCAAAGGATAGGGAGTTGGCTTTGTGGCACTTGGGTCCACCTTGGAACAATGGGGGCTTGCAAGAAAAGGAAAGACTTGTATTAAAAGGAGGATGCCTCAAAGTGCTAAGGCATAAGATACAAGCAAGGAGTTGCAAGCGAGAGTCATTCAAGGAGTTCTACGATTGTGCCAAGTTCAAGGTTTGGACATAATGGAACAAATTTTCTTGGTTAAGTGGCAAGGAGAAGAGAAATGTAACTACAAGAGGTAGGCCTACAGTGGCTTCAAGGGTTAGATTGACAGTTTTGTAGGCTTCTTGCCTTTGTAATTGTAATTTGTAAATGAGTTGCAGGTAGTTGGCCACACTCCTATGTTGTACATTATAAACCTAATGCACTCATATGTTGTACATTGTAAACATTCTTCATACAATAAAGTGTTTGACATCTTCCTTAGGTGTCGCCCATACTTTATTTGTATTGTGGATGCTTTATGTTTGTAGGATATTTATGTTCCTTGCATGATTGATAATTAGCTAAATATTGTGAATTGGCTAAGTGTTAGTGCCGCGGGGATGTTTTAAAGTTACAATTGAATGCATGCTTTTTCTTGGATAAACTAAGTTGCGTTGGACTTAGTTGTGCATCTAACTCATTGTAGCTTAAGGCAAAGTTATGGACAAACCTTATGTGAAGAGGTGCAATCTAGTCATAGTAGGCATAGGTTGGCCAAAGCAGTGCCACACAACCTTAGTGCCAGAATTATTTGGAAAGAACTCAAGTAGCAGAAAAAAAAAATATCCAAGTAGAGGATATCTCAACTGTCAATTGCAACAGAAATTAGTAACCCAATGAAACTCATTCACCAATCACAATAATTACTAATAACTCAATAAAACTCAATTGGATTCAAATCTTAACATGACTTTATACTCACCCGAATTAAAACCACATACCTCACAACAAACTCTGCAACATGACTTTAAACTATTGATATCAATGAAAAATAACGTGTTCTTCTTTATATATGAATGTCGATTGTTAATTGAAATGAGAAATACAACATATAATCCTTGACCCTTG
The DNA here is from genome assembly GCA_009831015.1 of Picea engelmannii. Taxonomy (NCBI): domain Eukaryota; kingdom Viridiplantae; phylum Streptophyta; class Pinopsida; order Pinales; family Pinaceae; genus Picea; species Picea engelmannii. Next base: position 526,708 of record ML777310.1, on the reverse strand, counting down.
TTGATTAAAAAAAGGCACATCAATGCAATGAATGAAGCTTCCATGCAAAGATATCTCGGCCATGCAAAGAGAGGAAAGCATCGTCACCTCGGCGCTGAAATATTTGTGCGAGGTGATTTGTTGATCAGATTACTTGTGTGCGAGGAGACTTGTTGATCAGAAGACTGAACACACAGACACAGACAAAGATGGCTAGGGTAATATGTGTAGTATACTCTTTTCAATCAAACTTCCGAATTTACATTTTCATTGGTTTTTATCTTTCTAACCTTATCACTACAGTTGTGTTTCATTGAAGATTTGAACTCAAATGAAGATAAGATGGATGCAAACACTACTTTTCAAATCTACAATTTTTTATGACACATCCAGCGTCACAAAACATAAAAAATTAAAAGTTAGTACGAATACGTTTCAGTCCCCTGGAGGTTACGCAGATGAACAAGCTTCTCGCTGGAAGGATCTCTACCTTGAGGTATATTGAAATTGAAGATTACTGTTGAATGGACTGAAGGCCAGCGCTTGCTTGTGAGAATCTATTGGAGCAGTACAGTTTGTGTTTTTTTCTAAATTGAATCTGGGAAAACATTATGGATGCTGCCTCTACGTGATTTTTATTGTTCTCTGCACTTTTTTCACAGATCGATTGAATTGTGTGATCCCACGTTTGAGAGTATGATTGTTTCTAGTTTTTTATATTACTTACAACGAAAACGCACACAGAAGGTTGAAGGGGCGTTGGTTAAACGTTTTATTTTTGAGTTTTTTGGTCTGAATTTGCTGATGTAAATTTGGACAAAATGACTAATTTCTGTTATTTAAATTGCATTTTTGAATGTATAAATGGATACAGTGTGATGAAAAACTATTAGAGTACTTGGATTATACAAACTTAGCCATTCAAATCTGCAGATCCAATCATTCATCACCAAATTTAAAACAAAACCAAACAAAAAAAGTTACCCAAAAACCTCCAAAAAATAAAACGTTTAGACTACTATAAAAATTATATGGTGATGTGATTTTCAAACAGAGAGTTATAAGATGATATGATTTTCAAATAAATTAGTTTGGATAGTTAATTGAGTTTAATTTAAATAATGGTGCGATAAAGTGATATGACATAGTTTAATTTAAATAGTTGTGTTGTGTGATGAATTGATATGAAGAAGCTTTGAATTTTTAAAATGAAGAGGAAGAAAGTAGTCAGTATTAAAAATAAATTATTATATATATATATATATATATATATATATATATATATATATATATATAATATTTTATTGTTAAAGTGTATGTTTCATGGGATAACAAAATTTAAATAGTTTTGTTGTGTGATGAAGTGATATGACTAAGTTTTGAGT
>ML777310.1:500768-525080 GCA_009831015.1 Picea engelmannii | reverse complement strand
GTGTTTTGTGTTTTTTAAAATGTATGTTTCATGGAATGATTTGTTAGAAAAAAATGGTATATTTTGTATATTAAAAAATGTGTGTTTCATGAGATGATTTGTTAAAAAAAAATGTGTGTTGCATGTGTTTCAGGGATGATTAGTTAGTATAAATAATAATTGTACATGTTTAAAAATGTGTGTTTTGTGGTAGGATGACTAGTTAATACAAATATATGAGTGTTGTGTTGAAATATAATTAGATTAAATTATATTTTTGTTTCGTGTTAGGGATAACTAAATTAAATGTGTAAATGCGTGTTTCCTATTAGGGGTTACTAAATTAAATGTGCAAATGGGTGTTTTCTATTAGGGATGACTAAATTAAATTTGTGTTTTGTGTTAGTACAAATAAATGAATAAGGCTAAACATTCTATGTTTTTGACTTTTTTTGGTTTGTCGTCATTGAAATCCATTTGCAAAAAAAATGCAATTTTGGAATGCATAAATGAATTTGACATCTTTGAATATTCTTAGTGCACACATATTGTGCAATGTTAATATCTAATATATGCAATTCAGTTAATTCAAAATGATTTTTAACAAATTTTATTTTAGATAAAAATGTAGTAACCATTGTTAAGATGACTAATATGTATTTCTGTTATGGATGACTAGTTAATACAAATTAAATACATTCATGTTAAGAATTAGTGTGTATTTCATATTACCAATGACTAGATTTAATTCTCATGTGTTAAGGAATGACTAATATGTGTAAGTTATCTTGTTTTGGTAGGACAAAATATGGTAGATTATTATGCTTTCTTAATCTACATGGAGCTAGGAAGTTTGAAAAAAATTGGTTGGTGAGTTCTTTGTATTAAGATTTGAGAATTGAGTAATTACGATTATAAGAGGAAGGCTTAATGCACTTGTTGGTTCATTAACTTAATTAGATTTTTTTTATCAATTAATTAGATTATGAAATACTATTCTTTCATATAATTTTTCTAGATTTTCGCATTTCAATAATGACAAATTGTTGTTTCAAATTCATATTATAACTTTACCATTAATTAAAATATGGAAAGAATTTAGGAGATAGAGTTGTTTGTACCATAAGCTATCACATGCCAATAAAAAGTGAAATCACAAGTGCTTTGGTGGAATTTTAGCAATTTGCAGAATATAAAAAAAACACTCCACCCAACCAAACCCCTCAACATTCAGGGTTAGGGTCCTTGAACTCAATCTCACCAAAATTATACCAAACACCTTCTCAATTTTCTCATTTAAAAAAACCCACATTCAATACTTTGCCCTAGCTTTTCCTTCTCCTCTTTAGCTAGTTAAGCATTCACATAGATACAAATAACCATCCACGAGGCCTTCCAAGCAATCATAGTCCCACCATCACATCATACATGGGAAAGAAAAACACAGTTTATAGTCTTATAAAAAATTTCCCCTATATTGCTTGATGAGCTCCTAATTTATCCCATCTTGTTCATCTTGTATAGTTAACTACCTTCACAAGACCTTGAAGTTTTACCCATTATTCAGCTTAATGTTTTTTAAGTTGATCAATTTTGTAGCTAATGACAATTTCTAATTAATAACTTGCAAATGCTAATTTTGGTTACATTTTATGAGGTTTTTATGTGAGTATGCTTGAGTTTCCCTTTATGTTGATGAATGTGAGTAATGTTATGCTTATTGATGAATTGATTTCCATAGCTTTGACAACTTTTTGTTGTAGAAGGAGTTGTTTAATTGTTTTGTAACCTTTGGTTTTCCCATCAACACATGTCCCATATACAACAAGAAGAAAGGACAAGCAACGACCACAATCCTTTCAATTTTATAGCCAATACAAATCTATCAACTCAAAGATGGAGGCATTGCTTCATTGACAAAGGATTAAGGCATGCAATTGACTTACCCTAGCAGCCTGAAAAAAGCAATAATTGGGGCTATAGAAGCATGATTTGCAATGATCCAACCCGAGAAGGAGGGAGATGGACACACACACTCTACAAAAACCCATTCAAAGTATCAAACTAGGAGAAGGAGGGGCTCCGTGGATTCTCCAACAGATCACTCATTCTAGCATCAAAGGAGAATCACTCACCCCAAGATCTTGATCCTTGATAAGATTCCATAACTAATGAGCAGGAAATCAATGATCTCGGGGGTAAGACTATTAGTTCATGGCTATAAATTCCTCAACAAGAATTTGAGGTTTCAATAGTATATATGTACTTATATGTTGCTTAGTTAGGGTAGACAATCATATATTTTGAAGCTTGTTTACAACTAGGGTTAAAGAGTTATAGGTTTGAGCTTTTACCACTGAAGTTATTGAAGAAATAAAGAATGATTATTTCTTTTGAGTTGATATAAGTTTCAAGAAATGGATTTACGAGTCCTCTCTAAGCAGGGCATGCTTGGAGAGGTTACTAGTGAATACACTTTTATGTCTATTTTGTTTTTCATTGCATATGTATTTTATGACATGCTATTTTCATTTCTATAGATCAAACATTTCTTTCAATGTGATTGTCCCTTTGCAAGCATACCATGAACACATGTTTGGAAAGGGAATTGTTGTTGTAACCAATGTTCCATAGGTTAGGTTTACTTTCAAGCATTGAATCTATTTTCATGTAGCATTTACATTTCATTTTTGCCATTAGCAAAGTTGTTTAATTCCAAAAGAGTTGTAGGGTTCTATAGCACTAGTTAGTAATCCATAAGGCATTTGTTTTCTGGAAGACTTCTGCTAGAGAACATTGTAAGTCGACTATAGATAGAATGCACATAAGTCACGTAGTTTCAATTCCTTAAAAAAAAGAGGCACATAACCTATTTTGTAGTTCCTTTATACATTAGAGGGTTGCATAAACTTTGCAAAACACTCGGCAAGTTTATGATTCACCATGTTGATAATTCAAGTGTGTTCCCCTAGTATTTAACAATGGTTATTGTTGCAATATTTCAGCTTGCCACTTTTTGGCACCATTCTTAAGGAAGTACTAAAATATTAAAGGAAGAAATTACTACTAAATGGGGATTCCATTGTGAGAGGGGAAGGAACCAAGATTTCTAATGGTTTCCTTTTGCAAAGTGGTATGTTTTATGTATTGTAGGTTGTTTTTAGAAGAATGGATGCATTGCAACAAGGATAAATTAGGAAAAAATTTACCAAGGTTTTTGTTGATCCTCAAATGTGTTAAGTCTTTTGTAAACTCTCTCTCTCTCTCTCTCTCTCTTGTATATTCTTTTTCCATACTTAGAGTATTTTTGTGTTTATCATGGGTTCAAGACGTATCTTTACTCCTGTTCAACTTCCGCAGCCTCCAAAATACACCATCACATTCCATCACCTTCATTTTGCACCCATACTTTGAAACTTTTCAAAACATGTCACAGTGGGTCTAAGGAATTTGCATGATTCACTTGTCTATCATTGTGACCCCTCTGTATGAACGATCCCTCATACTTAGTCAATTTATTATAATTCACCGCGCTCCATTGGACATCTTGATTCTTCCATACATACCCTCAATCTCGTCATTCTGATCAATTTTTTTTTTTTTTTAAGTAAGAAGTATTATATATTAAAAGCCTTCCAGAACCAAAGTAGAGTTTCAAAATACAGAAATAGCCATACTGTAATTACTAGACTGTCCCAACAGAGAGGAAACCAGTCCAACCAGCAGAGGAGTCAAGCATAAGTAGTGTAATAAACTAAGAAAAATAGTCTCAGACAAACTGCTCACCAGTCAAAATGAAAAAAAAAGCTAACAAGACCTAAAAAACCACTATGGGCCTAGACATCTGGCGAATAACCTGGCCAGGTGGCGTGGAGGTCCTCGGTCCAAGGTTCCTCCTCGACATACGTTACTTGGTCTGCCCATTGCACTTCGACCTCCACATTGCTCGTGGTTCTATCAACACCTGTTGAAGTATTCTGCAGCGGTCGCCTTGTTGAGTCCAACTCCACGCCCATGTCCTCGTGCCTGGCCTGCTCCAGCCCATTCTCTGTGGAGCATTGCACCTTGGCATTTCCTCCACTGGTAGCTGCACAGGGTTCCTCCACTGAAGCCGCCCCTTCCGGGTTCGAGGGGAAAGCCTCGTGAAGGGAGGAGAGAAGCTGAAGAAGGACCACTACCTTTCCGTCCGTGGCTTGCAGGCGAAATTGAAGGTCCTCCACCCCCTGACGGAGTTCAAAGACCAAACCGTAAAGGATGGCCAGGCTTTCTCTTAACTGTGTGTCGTAGAAGGAGTTAGAGGACTGGTTCTCAGAGTTCCAAGGCTTGCGAGGAGGAGGAGGCTCGCCTTCTTTTTTCCTTAACGAATCAAAGACTGGTATAGGGGATGGCTCAACCATAGGAGGGGTGAGAAGGGGGCATGAGGAGGAGCTCGAAATCCAGGGGATGATTGCTAGACAATTAAACTGCGAAACAGGAGGAGCGAGAGAGGGAGAAATGAAAGGCTCGGGCTGGAGGGAAGGGGAGGAGCAGATGGAGGGTGAGTCGGGGAGCGAGACAGAAGGTCGGCGAGGTTTCCATGGAGAGCCCCTCCGTGACCTCCCCCTTGGGTGCGACATGAGGTGCTTCTTGTAACTGTCAAAAGAAACTAGGTGCACCAGGCCGAGGTAGAAATCCTGGAGGCAAGTAGGGGTTGTAGAGAGAATGAAGGCTCGAACAGGATCAGGCCATGGCAGTGAAGGGGGGAGCCCTTCGGAGCAGTGAAGGGGGGAGCCCTTCGGAGCGCGAGCAAAGACGAGGGGCACACACCAGTAACCAAGCCATGAAATGACGTGCATAAGGAGAGGGAGGCTGCATAAATGAGCTTTTACGATGTCGTAGGAGCAATTTAATGTAGGAGTAGGGTGGCGGGCGGTGGCACGATCCCGTCACATGGATCCATGCCCCGGTGGCTGATCCTTGCCTCCGTTGTATGCCAAGTGTGTCGCACTAGCACCCCATCCGAGGGCATTCCGATCAATTCTTATACTTAGTCAATTCCTCGAAATATCATCGCGGGTCCGTGATAATTTCTTTATTTCTCCACATACTCTTGATTTCTCTCCCCCCGTCGTGCTCGTATCCTACCATCCTGATTTTGTTCCACCTCATGATAATCCACATCCTATCTTGTCATTCTCCCTGATGTATGTTTAATGCAAATCTCACGGAAATAAAAAAAAATGGGTTAAGTGTTAAAAGGTCATTATTAATGGTGATCTTATCGAGACAATACTTCATCAATTCTAAATTTAATTCATATTAGCGTTCCTTTGAATCAAGTTCCCCTAAGTACATTATGATAAAAAGGTTTACTTCGGTAATAATGTTTTGAAAAATAATTGTGCATTAATCTGTTAACTTGATTAAGCATGACAACCAAAATAAGGGAACAATTATGCAGAGATACCATCAACCCATTCGTATAGTAATATCAAAGGTTTAAGTGGTTAAGAGAATATAGGTATTATTCCTCATTGTCGCTTCTAGAGAGAAGTTTAAACTAGATTTGGACGTTAATAATTGCTCTAGCAGGTTGTGTTCCGTAGGTCAGTGATTCCAAAGAGTTGGTTTCGTGGTGTATCGACAAATTCGACAAGAATAAGAGAATAATTCAACTACAAGGAGATTAACCTATTTCTCTAGCACCTTCAGTTTTTAAGAGAATGCTTAAACTCCCGGAACCGACAATGAATTTCAAAGGGAATGAAGTTAAGGATTTTCTGAAAGTAAGAAATGGTGGATTGGAGCTCCTACGAGAATATCTTGAATACCCAACAATGATTCTAGAAGACCTATCGAGCATCCAGGTTAGTTCATTGAAAAAACCCTATTGAGAAATGACATGGTTATTTGTCGGAGTAGTCGGACAAGAATATACAACTACCATTCCCTGACTAGCTATGTATATCTTGTCTTTTTCCATCCATAAAAAAACAATATTTGATTGGGCGAATATTATTTCTATTGAATTATCTTTTCAATTATCAAATTTCAGAAAGAAAAAAAAGTTCTACATGTCTTCGTACTTGATTTTTTCCATAGAATATTGTCATGTTTTCAAAGGTCTATATTTAGCCAAACAAGTCAATTGTAACATTGACCTTATTTAGATGTAGTATCTTTCCTTATGGAAGCAGAAGGCTATGAATCATTTTATGAAGTACACAATGCATTCATTTCTTCTTTCAAGAAAATTTACTTTGGATCAAACAGATCAAGATTTTCTTTAGAAGAAGCATCCTTTTTGGATAAAAGAGGAAGTTTTGAAGAAATGGAGCGTTTCGGTATTATCAAGATTTATTGTTCCTGTGAAAATGTAATCTCCCCATTACTAATATGCTCTGATACCAATATGTAACATCACCGTTACCAAATTGATCTGATACCAACTTGTCACGTACCCAACCTCATGGATGGGTACCAACTCTAATAACAGTTTGTAACATTCCCAACTTACTATTGAGAAACGCTACCCCAAAATATAGTGCACAAATTCTACTCTATAATATTGGTCTACACAAAAATACTTGAAGTAATGCACTCGACCCTAAGTTGGGTCACGCCACATAAAATTTCCTCTTCTAACACAACTTATAACAACGTAAGTAACAAAGTACAACTGCATGCACAAGAATACTAAGCACACAACATTATTGTGCATGTAATCCATACTAAACATGTGATCACTACTACGTGCACAACCATTCTGGCATCACACGGAAAAAAAAATCTCCTTTCGTGCGCAGACTGCTTCCTTACACGCACGACCATTCTAACATCGCCTCAGAGACTCATGACCATTATAAGGTTAAATTCACAGGAATAACTAATAAAAACTATCATACTTCACATGTACGGCTACAAATACTAAATATCAACACCACACATACATGTGCAAGCAACATTATACAAAATAACAACAATTACTTATATGCAACATCATACAATAATTAAGCCCATATCAGACATAGAGAATTAAGCACACAATAAATGAGACAAGCATATAAAGGACACTTATCTTTTATGAAAAGTTGCCAAATTCGCGCAGAACTTAGACATTCTTCCCATCCATAGACTATTTTTCTCATAAACTTTCAGCAACAGGTCACCCCTGAGTTGGGGCTTAAACTCCACTAGGACAAAAGGATTCCTAATGCCTGGATAAGGTCTGATAATCAACATAATTGTTTAGTCCAAGGTTCCCAACTGTTGCAACTAGCTTACAGTCTCTCATTCCCCACATGCTTGTCCCAACCCAAGAAGTGTTCCCCTTCTCTGCTCAACAGTCTCTCGGCTGCCCCACTTCCCTTCCAGGGCTTCAACAACAGGTTGGAAAGGAATTCTCAAATCCATGCAACTAATTCCCAACACACCAAGGAACAATTCCCGACAAATATCTCACCTGGAGAGAATGATCACGGGCCTGACAACCTGCCTCTTCGACAACAAATATCTCACCCTGAGAGAATAATCACGGGTCTAGCAACCTGCCTCTTCGACAACAAATCTCTCACCTAGAGAGAATGCTCATGGGTCTGACAACCCCCCTCTTTGACAACAAATACTTTGGTTATCATACAGAAAACCCCTTTACAATCGTTTCTTTGTAGATAAGGTAATGGTCGTCTTTCCTTAGATGGTCTGACCCCTTCTGCCCATGAGAAATGAATGAATCCCCCAAAATACACTAAGGCCAACAATATATATTGCATGCCTTAAACTAGACACTTGTCACCTTTAGAATTAGCTTTAGCCACATGGTGATTCGTTCCCATCCCTCAAGAACTTAGGATAAATAAATATCCATAAATTACACTTTTTCAGAAATATTAACAAAATATTCCCTTGGACTTAAGTCCCCCTTGGATTATCCTCCACTTTTCCCTTTTTTGGTGGAGTTTAGCCCCACTTCTCTTTCATTTGATCTATCTGCGCGTAATGATGTGATGTTATTAATAACTTGAGTGTGATTACATTTTACAAGGATAGGTGCATTGGCCTATTTGTGTCCCGGCTCACCATCCTCATAACCACACAAGCTCTCTGGCTCGATGCACCCTTCAAGGTAATCCCCGTGCAGTTACTCAAGTGCGCACAACACTGTGAAATGTGTGCACCTTGTTGAGGAAAAGATATGAAATGATCTTACTCAAGCATTTTCAAATCCTACTTGGCTAAAGCAATATAGACAGGAATATCACCCTATGTTTATAGCCATCAAAATTGGTATCCTAACTCACAAGTATTGATTACAAGTGCTTAGGCCAGTTTTTTATAAATAAAATATTGCTGAAAAATTCATTATTTATGTGATTTTCTGAACATAATAGATGTTGAAATAAATATAGAGATAGAAGTAAAGACACCAATTCAATAGTCAAAACAGATGAGACATAAAGAAATTGTTTATTTCATTCCAATTCATCAAAATAATTGTTCTCTTTACAAAATTTCTTGAGGAAGTTTTGGACCAAAGTCAAACTTAGATGTCCCCGATGAAACATACAAAAGGACTTCTGACAGAAAGTAAAAAACTGAACTTTAAAAGTTGGATCAGCTTGCCACAGATTGTTTCCCACTCGACTCTACACAATAGCCTTTGTCAGTCATGAAATCTAATTCAAAAACAGACAAGTCTACACAGACTATCAAAGATAGATCAACACCTCTGAAAAACAAGTGTCTGAATGATGTAATTCAACTCTGGATCTTGTTGTCTACAATAGGACCCTGCTATCATAAAAAAGAATTAGGCTTCTAATGAATTAAGAAATGAATGAAAACTAAATTATCTCAACAAAACTTATAGAGCAAACCTTAGTATCCTTCTATTCTCCTCTTGTCCCTCCTTTTCCTTTTGCCTTTAAAATAATTAGAATTGGTTGAAGTAGTTGAACTACTTCTTTAGTTAAGTTAACTAAAACTCAACTAACTTTTTAGTTAGGGGGAAAAGTAATAATCATAATAAGGGTTTTTAATAAATAATAACTAGTAGGTGGGACCCCTTGTGACTCCCTTTAGTTATTTAACAATCATAACACAACTAGTTAATCAAACAAAACATCCCTCCTTGTGACTCCCATCATCACTTTCATATTTGACAATTTATATCAATGATAATTGAAATTATTTCCAAAAATATATTACCCATATATCCAAAAAATAGTGTGTTGTCCAAAATTCCAGAAGTCATCTGTTCTCAACAATTAATAAATAAAAACTCAAAATCCATATTTGCCACTCTAGGAGGCAATCTTTCCCTTGTTGATGCTGTCACCTTTTGATCCCTCTGAATTTTACTTAGGTTGTGTGGAGCCTTTAGGCCTAATCTCACTGATCACATGACAACAATCATCTCTCAAATGCATGCGGGAGGACACAAATTTTGCAGAGTCATTTGAGGGTGATGAGGGGGCAACAATGGTTTTTCCTTTTTCAGGAGTGTTAGCACTAGGAATCGCCCTCAGACTGTAATGAGGATAAGCCCAATACCCATCAATTTATACAGTAAATGTAAATGAGTTTTAGGTGTTCAAATGGATAAGACTCAATGATAATAACATTCTAACTCAGAAACCTAGACTAGTATGTGAAAGCAATTGAGGTCTGGAATCAACTTCAGTCAGTAAGTTGGAGTAAGGGTGAATAGAGGGAAGACTTTGGTGAGGAGAGTGTAGAGGTTTGTTGTGGACACCAGGTCTTCCAACAACCTAAGGAGGAAAAAATTAAACAAAAGATCCTCTTGAATTCAAATCTCAAAGAAACTGAAAGAAACTATAACAACACTATAATACAACATTCATCATAATACGATCATAACAATCCATGTGAATCAGTCAATAATGAACTCTCTAAGTATCAGAGGCAAATAAGATGGAGTAAGAAAGATGACTTAGATTAACCAAGATGTCTAAAAAACAAATACATAACCAGAGAACCAGTTGTTCTCAATCAAAATATTACAATAGCAGGGAGCCTAGCTCAACCATTCGACCTTAACAAAATATCAAAACCGAGTATTTATACTCAGAGCAATTTCCACCACAAGGAGTGTGAACTGGCTATTACATTCAAAGCTTTATGTTTGTGTCTTCTTCTGTCAGGCTACACTTGCATTATTTTGTCAGACACGAGCCCATATCAATATGGGCTTTGCAGGAGAATCCGTTGACAGGGGAACTTTCAACTGACAATCTGCCTACACAACCATCTTTCCATGCTTTCCATTTATGGGGTGAGACAAGGTTTCAACAACCTCCCCCATTTCCATTAACTACTTTCATTAGGATTGGGATGGAGTCTAACACCCATGAATGCTTCAGGAGATGTTCACGACTCCTCCAAGTCAAGCCCAGTGCCTCGAAACCACACAGATATTTTGATGAGACCAAGAGGAGTGATTTTGTCCCTTGGCGTAGCATCTCTCCATCACTCCACGTGACCTCGGGCCATGACCTTATGCATATCCCATATGAAATTTTGGGATCTCGCATTTCGATAGTCTTCACTCCCCTTGATTTCAAATATTCTGATGCTCGATCCCACGGAACGACCCATATAGATCGATGGTCGGATCTACTTTAAAATTGATGGCCACGATCATTTCCTCGAACAATCTCAGTCGCTCATTTCTCGACCGACGTTTTCCCCTTCTTTATGGCCCTGCTTCCATATGGCTGCGGGTTGTGATCATGGGCCCAACTCCCAGGCGTGTTGTGATTTTTTGTTTCGCGAACTCACGTTGTGTTCCATACTAAAACCTATGAGTCACAAAATCACGATCCCTCGGATCGAGTGACACACATCCCTTTGCATTGGACGGCCCAGATGAATGTCGGCATTTCGGGACCTCGGGCCATCAGGATTTCAGGACTCGGGGCATTGGAATTTATCACTTCAGCTTTCCTGAAATGACTTCCTTTGCGGTTCGGATCTGGTGCCATGCGTCGTGCTGGATCAGACGACTCTTGTTGATTTCAGATCTCGGGGGTTAGAATCTTTCACAAACACTTAAAAAATGTTTCGAACTCCCGAATCCCATGATTGTTATTTGTCATTACTCTCTCAACTTTGAATTTCCCCACTAACCCGAACTTTCTCGCTCGCTTGACTTGGGCCCATAACTAACCATTCTAAGTGTTGTTCTTGTGCTTATGGTCACGGTCTCTGTAAATGAATACTTGGATGAATGACTGAGCGCTCAGGAAGGCAAAAGGATCAATGACAAAGGTAAAGAGAGAGAAGTGATCGACCTTAGAGAAAAAATAAATGCTTAGGGCTGCTACTTCTTAGGCAAGCCGACAAGGAGAATACAGGTTGATCAGAGGATGGAGGAAAACAGAAGAAAAACTACAAGCCGATAGGAAAAACTTACGATTGGGGCTGAAAAAGGAGGAGAGATAGGAAAAATAACAAACTTAGGTAAAAACCACAAACTCACAAGACCTTGACAAGCTTGTGTGATAACATTTGGCTCCACAGGGGATGGCATGTTCCCTGCAAGCTACCAAGAACAAGTAGTTCCAGTGCCTTAGCTGTTGGGATATGGGGTCATGCTCTGAAACATCATACTGAAGAAAACAGGTCGACACATACACTATTCTAAAAATGAAAACAAACACACCTTCTCCTGAGAGAGATTATTTATGTACACAACCTAAGTTAACTGACTTTTACAAAATGCTAGGTAAAAGCAAACTTCCACCATAGCCATTCAAATTGTTTGATAACTGAATTCTTCACTTCATTGCAAATGATCCATAGAATACAAGGAAAGCATGATAGCTGACTAATTTCATTCTTATGATCACCCATATTACCTTCAAGTGCTAATAAAAAGATCAAGCATGCATGCTCCAAAGCATTTGAAAAGTGTAACTTTATGTACTCATTCATAGGGTCATGAAACTGAAGGCGACACATGATTAACTTATGAAAGGTTACCTTCAATTTTTCAAAGTTGTTGACAGCTTGCTTGATGTCCCCTACAAGAACACTTGATTGAAAGATAGCCACATGCATATGTGGGTCCAAAAGATGCTTACTATGAACTGTAGGTACAAGTGGAAGAAGGATGGACGTAGGTGGCTATTGATCCAATGACGATTGTGGATTTACTTCAGGCTCTGTATAAATGACCTCTTCATGTGCCTCAACTAAGGGTTGCTCCTAGTCAAATTTTGTTTCTTCCGTGACAAGGCCAACCTCTGCATCATCCTTACTGTCTTCATAGCAATCAAATACAAGATAAGCTTGTTGCTCATCATCACTAGGATATTCATCAAAAAGGGGTTGTCTTTCATATCTATGATCAACCTTTAAATCAATAATTTTATCAGGAAAATAACTGTTAAAAATATTTATTTCAGGAACAGTAGTAATTGTTGCTCCTAGTTGTTCATATACATGATTTTCATCAAGACGGGGCTACTCATGGATACATGTGTCGAAGACAAAATTATCCACAGTCTTTTCTTCATAGGGACAACAGGTAAAAACTGCCTTACATTTAGAGTTGAGATGATACTGACTTTGAATCCTACCATAAGCTTAGAGGTTCTCCTCCACTTCCCCAACATCTGTGAATAACTGAGATAAATATGTTTATTTCCTTTCTCTCAGGTGAAGGACAAGCTCTGAATGTTGAGCCATGACATAGTACACCATGGAAATAGTCTCTGTGGGTCTAATCTCTATAGGCATATTATGATACACACGGTAAAACCTCATGTTGAAGGTGGTCAAGGCTTCCTCTTCCCCTCTCCTCAAGGCATTAAAATCATACTAGTACTGATCAAGGGACTTGTTCTCACCCCACTACTTCAAAAATGCATGGCATAATTCAACCCAGGAACCAATGGAGTCAGCTCCCAAACATTTAAACCACACAACAACATCTCCAAACAACGAATTTGAGAACAATATCATGGAAACATCATCATGAGCAATCTCAAATTGACCAACAAAGTTCTCAAAGGCCTCCACATGCCTCTCAATTGTAACATGATCTTCCCTAGAAAAATGAGGAAGATATTTAAAGACATCAGGAGGATAAGGATGAAGATAGTATGGAAGCTTTAAAGGTTTAAATAGCCTTTCTTTGATTCTAGTTTGAAAACTAGTGGGCTAAATATGAGGCTTATCGCACTGATGACAAGGCAAAACAGTAACAACGGGATGAGATGAAATTTGAGGAGGTTGCGGATCAGTTTCAACCTCCTCAGGGATGCAAGGGTGATTGAATCGAGGAGGGATATTCGTATGAAGTTTATCCTTATGAATAGGTTGAGTTGAGGATTGAGGATCAACATGTACAACACAGGCATAAAGTATGGCTTCTTCCTCCAAGGATGGATATATAAAGGAAGGCTGGTGATCAACCGAATAAACAAAGCAAAATATGATCCTTTTTATATGTGAAGGGAAAAACAAAAATGAGTAGATAAAGAATAACAAGAGTTCATGTAGAAAGCTCATAAGTTGATACCTAGTCATTCCCTTCATCTTTCTGTCAATGGGATCTTCCCCAGTGGAGTCTTTGATTGTGGAGTCGCCAGGTAGATGATTACAGTCAATTTCTGTATCCCACTCTGGTCTACCATCAAGAGCTAGATCTATGTCATTCTTCCTAGGGAGCTCTTCAATCTACTCGAATCCATCCCCGACAACGACACCATTTATGTTAGCACTAGAAATCACCCTAAGACTGTAATGAGGATAAGCCCAGTACCCATCAATTTATACAGTAAATGTAAATGAGTTTTAGGTGGTCAAATGGAGAAGACTCAATGATAATAATGTTCTAACTTAGAAACTTGGACTGGTATGTGCAAGAAATTGAGGTTTGGAATCAACTTCAGTCAGTAAGTTGGAGTAAGGGTGAATAGAGGGAAGACTTTGGTGAGGAGAGTGTAGAGGTTTATTATGGACATGAGGTTTTCCAGTAGCCTAAGGAGGAAAAACTTAAATGCAAGATCCTCTTGAATTCAAATCTCAAAGAACTGAAAGAAACTATAACATCACTATAATACAACATTCATCATAATACAGTCATAACAATCCATGCGAATCAATCAATCATGAACTCTCTCAGTATTAGAGGCAAATAAGATGGAGTAAGAAAGTTGACTTAGATTAATCAAGATGTCTCAAAAACAAATACATAACCATAGAACCAATTGTTCTCAATCAAAATATTACAATAGAAGGGAGCCTAGCTCAACCATTCAACCTTAACAAAATATCAAAACTGTGTATTTATACTCAGAGCAATTGCCACCACCAGGAGTGTGACCTGGATATTACATTCAAATCTTTGTGTCTGCGTCTTCTTCTGTTAGGTTGCACTTTCATTCTTCTGTCAGATGCGAGCCCATATCAATATGGGCTTTGCAGGAGAATCCGTTGATAGGGGAACTTTTGGCTGACAGTCTGCCTACACGACCATATTTCCATGCTTTCCATTTATGGGGTGAGATGAGGTTTCAACAACCTCCCCCATTTCCATTAACTACTTTCATCAAGATCGGGATGGAGTCTGACACCCATGAATGCTTCAGGAGATGTTCACGACTCCTCCAAGTCAATCCCGACGCCTCGAAACCAGACATATATTTTGATGAGACCAAGACAAGCACTTTAGGCCCATGGCGTAGCTCCTCTCCATCGTTCCACGTGACCTCGATCCATGACCTTAAGCATATCCTATATGAAATTTTAGGATCTCTCATTTCGGGAGTCTTCACTCCCCTTGATTTCAAATATTTCGATGCTCGATCCCTCGAAACGACCCATCTAGATTGACGTTCAGATCTATTTTGAAATTGATGGCCACGATCATTTCCTCGAACAATCTCAGTCGCTTATTTCTTTACTAATGCTTTCCCCTTCTTTATTTCCATGCTTCCATATGACTGTGGGCCCAACTCCCAAGCACATCACGATTTCACGTTTCGCGAACTCACGTTATGTTCCATACTAAAACCTCTGAGTCGTGAAATAATGATCCCTCAGATAGAGTGACACGCATCCCTTTACATTAGATGGCCCAGATGAATGTCAAAATTTCGAGACCTCGGGCCATCGGGATTTCGGGACTCGAGGCATTGGCATTTCTCACTTCAGCTTTCCTGAAATGACTTCCTCTGCGGTTTAGATCTGGTTCCATGCGTCCTGCTAGATTTGATGGATCTTGTTGATTTCGGATCTTGGGGGTTCAGATATTTCACAAACACTTCAACAATGTTTCGAACTCTCGATTCTCGCGATTTTTTCGTTACTCTCTGAAATTTGAATTTCCCCGCCAAACCGAACTTGTTCACTCGCTTGACTCGAGCCCATAGTAGACCATTCTAAGTGTTTCGCTTGTGCTTATGTCATGGTCTCTGTAAATGAATGCTTGGATGACTGAATGAGGGCTCGGGAAGGCAAAAGGATCAGTGATAGAGGTAAAGAGAGAGAAGTGATCGACCTTAGAGAAAATAGAAAGGCTTAGGGCCTCTACTTCTTAGGCAAGCTGGAAAGGAGAAAACGGTTTGATCAGAGGATGGAGGCAAACAGAAGAAAAACTACAAGCCGATAGGAAAAACTTACGACTGGGGTTGCAAAAGGAGGAGAGATGGGAAAAATAACATACTTAGGTAAAAACCACAAACTCACAAGATGTTGACAAGATTGTGTGATAACAAGGAGCATGGTGGGCCTTGGTTTTCAACCTTTTTCTTGCATGGGAAGACTGAATTGGTGAGTGGACAGGGACAGCTTGGGAAATTTGATTCACAGGTGGAGGAGAAGGTAGAGATAAATTAGACCAGCCATGATGTTGGGAGATTGTTGGGTGGACAATCTCTTGCCATCCGTTGTTTTCGGGGACTTTAGGTTGCAATGAGACAGGAGGAGGCACTGGGATACCAGGGACTTGTGGGCTTGGAAGGGAGGCCTTTCAGGCCTAGGTTGGACCACTCCTTGCCCAATCCAGTTAAAAAATCCAACTTGAAATAATTGGCCTAACTCTTGCAAGTTTGCATCAAAGTGTATAGAGAATCTTGGTCTTCTAGGGCCGCTATTCTGATTACCTCTTCCTCGGTTACCCCTGCCATGGCTACCTCTACTGAAAAATCTCATTCCTGTATGCATAATTGATTAGCAAATAGTTTCTTTAACAACCATACATGAAAACTCTTTTAAATATGAAATAAAATTTGGCTCAACAACATATCAGACTCATGCCATCCAATCCATACAAATTTTTTAGTAGTTGTCAATGAGCAGAGGGTGAACAAGGGTCATGGGATATGTGAGGGGTTGTATTGAGCAAAAAAATTTAAAATGAGGGGGAAACGATCATGAGTACTACTCACAGACATCAACAATCAATTGTATCGCAAACCAAAAGAATATCATTGTAATTCATCCCTGCGATCTCTTAACTGTCAAAATATAGAACCTATCTTAACTATAATTAAATTTTAGGACCAGGGAGTGGATAGTGAATATGGGAAGGCGAGGGGAATTGTAATTAGCGAAAAGTGAAATAATGGTAGTGGCAAAGAGTGGATATTGTTCGAAAAATCAATTAAGTAATCCATAAAAACAATTATGTATTCAATACAACTATTCCAACACCAATTAAACAATTATTGTGGTCAATTAAACCATTACTATGTGTTAAAACTTGCTCACCGTCCCATATTCAATTTCCTTTAAAATTTCAATTAACACAGAATTTAATCATACTTAGAATCGTCATGACTTTCGCCCATATTATTTAAAATAATTTTGTTTCCTTTCAGTTACTTCCTTTTCACACAAAATCCAAGGAACACACAGTCATATTATTTCAACTCTGCTCAACATATATAAAGATATCAACCATTGCCCATAAATTTAATTTTTCAAATCACATATAGACGCAGGTCTTTCTTGAGTTGAACAGAATCCTTTAAAACATGCCTGATTCCATTCCTTTAACCAATTTAACAATTAAATTGCAGTGAAACCATACTATTAAAAACCCCATTCTCATCTCTGATGGTGCAATAAAACAAAATGATGCACGATGTCTATAAATTATACATAGTAGACAGCTAGGCCACAGTTATCGATACTTCAAATATCAATAATCATGATCGGGTAATTTAAACACATAGCAACAAAAACCAACACTTCAGTTTATACCACATTGCAAGAAACACACAGACCAACGCATAAAGAAAAGAAGGATCTATGTGACTGTACATATCCAATTAATCCCAATCAAACCATTCATAAAATTTTTGAGTTATCAATCCAACTGTTACAACAAAAGGAGGTAGCGACTGTATTCCTATTATCATTTCCAATTACAACTCTTCAATCAACCTGATCAAACAGAGATAAGATACAAATCAAAGCCACTGTTCATATTACTTAACCAACATAATATAGTCAACAAGATGCCTAACAAGGTGCGACCGATCTAGTTTATCAAAACAAGCTCTATAACTAATGAAAAAAATAATCAAGGGTTCACTCGATGAAAGAAAACATAGGGAGACCGAAGGTCAACCATATCAACAGTAGGTGATATCCTTCGAGACAAGCATGGTGGAACAATAAGCCTTATAACCCTTAGATTCCAAGACAGGGTGACATTTCGACACCATGTAGGGTAGACCATGAGGCCGAGGAGAAGAGGTTCCTTACCGGCCAATAAACAAATCAAGAACACGCAAAGGCATAACCCTTGTGGTTTTCCCAAAAAGTTGAATAATTTTCATAGAAATGTAGAGCTCAGGTAATACCAACCAACCCTAAAGCAAGCTTCTTGGCATAATAGCCACCCATAACCAACTGTGTGGATACCAATAACGTAAAATGAGCTCAGACTCGGTGGAAAAATGATATGCAGTGCCCAAAAGGTGGTTCAATCATACACAACAACCCCATAACACCACATACAACTGGGTGTGGTTACAATGAATTTGAAAAGACGACTAGCTAGGCCAAACATAATGAAACCTTCCAACAAAAACCCATAAAGACAATAGAGAGCCATAATGTCATCCAACACACAAAACAACCAATGAAATCGCGACTTTAACCATCAAATTTTTCGTTTGCAACGAATAAAACACACAATCATTCCATAGAAAAAACCACTCGTTTACACAGTTGACAACCTCAAGAAAACATGGACCAATACATTACCGAGCCAACGTTCATTTCGTAAATAGAGAAAGTTCATGGATGGGAGAAAAAAAACATATATGTAACCAAACAACCTTAAAAATGCGATCTTGGTTGAGCAGTTCCTTCCACGCCTGAATCCTGGAGCTTAACCACAAAAAAAATCAAATGAAAAATAACCAAGCTAGGGTGACGGCCAGTGGGATAAGTATGGAGTGACGTGCATTTACTGCACATTGCTTCCATCCTCCGCTCATTCAATTATGTAGTACACGACAACCAACCAACCATTAATCCATGCATCGATACTTGCACACATTGCTTTCCAATTGCGCCACCCCACATCATATTAACCATTTCCAAAACCATACTATAACATACATCACACGCACCCCATATAACTCAATACAATCATATAGCCATTAACATTGCTAGTTAGGACTAACATCCATTTCTTTAATTTCAAATACATATAGTATAGCAGGGTATAGCATAGTTCTCGTTTCTTGGATTTATTCCATATTTCCTTTGTCTCTTGTTTATAACTAACATGTGTCTTGTGCAGGTGTAACAGGTAATAAATCATGGTGCCAATAGCAATGTAACAATAGTGAATATAAGCCATTCACAACATGGAAATTTAGAGCTTATAATAACGGAATCAACACATCAAATGCCTTAACCATCTGCCATTATGTCGCAATAAAACCAATATTTCATCCTCAATCATGTAGAACCCTGTAAGTATCATCGAAAAACAACATAAAATGTGTGAATAGACTATCTATGATCCTCCAGTCTAGCAAGGGGGTCCCACCTACTAGTATTAGATATCGTTAGCATAGTTTTAAATAATAGACTTTAGCAATACTTTGTGGGCGAAATCCTTGTTGCGATTTTTATCGTCAACAAATTGTCGAATCCACAAGGGAATCTATTTCCAACAGATTAAGAACTCAGAACATATGATTTCATAGACCAGAACATTGGATCAAGAAAATATAACCAGAATGATTATGCAACAAGGGGAAGTGAGTGGATTTAATGGAAAAATGATCGGGAATTTGGGAATAACTCATGAAAAGTGTTAAGTATGAGGGGGTTTATCCATGTATGCATAATCATTCAACCAGAATTTGCTCTTTATTTCAAGGAGAAAAATTTATGGACTTTCTCTTTTAACTCTCAAATGGATGAAGAAATGGAAAGCAAAAGCGGGAGATAACCAATTTCTTTATAAGACAACAGTGAAAGAAGATAACAAATTCAATTATGATTTCAGGGGGAACATCGTAACAGTTGTGTAAGATTGATTTTTATTGACTAACAATACCTTGCATGAGTGTCATTGTGGCATAACTGATCCAACATCTTATTTTTGACCCAAAATAATCTAGAAGGTGAAAAGCAATAAAATCCATGACACAAATAGGACTACAAAATTTAAAATCAACAGAAATAAAATGACAGAATTGCCAAAGCAACATGAAATCTATTAAAAAGGAAGCAGAAATTAAGCTACTGTAAAAGAAAAATAAAAATAAAACTGTGGTGAAAAAGAAAGCAGATCTAAACTACTAATATACAGAAAATCCAAACAACGTTAAAACCTTTCAAGTTGGTTTTATGTACTGCTTCAAGTGAGAACCATTAGTGTTGTAGGAAAACAATCGCTCCTGTAAATCCTTTAGAATGTAAGAGTTCGTACCTAGGACAAAAGCAATCTTGAAAGGACCCATCCATAATTCTTGAAACTTTGAGACAATTGATATCCCTTTAAAGTATATGATTAGATCATCAAGATAGACATGAATAACCTTAATGATCAAATCGTCGAAAGTTGTTTGCATAGGTATTTTAAAAGTGGTATTCACATCAAATAAGACAGAAGGCATACGTTCGTGAGTCAAGGTACCCCAATGAGTAATAAAGGTGGTTTCAATTTATCTGCCCCTTTTACCTAGATTTGATTGTAACCGGAAAAAACATCAAGTAAGGGAATATTATGTGACCCTACAACTTGTTGCAAAATCATTTCTAGGTTAGGGAGAAGAAAGTGATCTTCCATAATAGCTCGATTTAATGCGTGGAAACAACCCAAAAGATTCTACGAGCAGGTTACTTCTGGCCGACACTTATCAAAGATTGTATCGAATCGGTCAAGAAGTGTCATCCGTGCCAAGTCTTCTCACGGAAGATGAGGGCACATCTCGCTCCTATGTTTCCTGTCATCACAGTTGGTTCCTTTACTAAGTGGGGGATTGATTACACTACATGCAACCCCCTGTCAGCAAGGGGGCACCGCTATATCATTGTAGTTGTCGACTACTTCACTAAGTGGGTCAAAGCTATGCCAACATTTAAAGATGATGGAGAGACTGCAACTCTCTTATTATTCAACCAGATTATAGCACGGTTCGGCATCCCAAGAGAGATTGTCGCTGACCATGGCAGCCATTTTCAGAACCAAATGATGTTTGAATTAACATCAAAGCTTGGGTTATGGCAGGAACATTCATCACCTTACTACCCCCAAGCCAATGGGCATGTGGAAGCTGTAAAAAAAACTCTTAAGACGATTCTACAACGAACTATCAACTCAGCCAAGTCAAACTGGCATCTGATGTTATACTTGGCATTATAGGCTTACCGAACATCAGTTAAGACTGCAACTGGTTTCTCACCTTTCCAACTCATTTATGGGTTGGAGGCAGTCTTTCCCATCGAATGTCAAATCCCATCTCTGAAATTGGCAGTACAGTTATTGCCAAATACTTCTCCACTTGAAGAACGATTAGTACACCTTGAGCAGCTTGATGAGTAGTGTCGTGATGCGGCCCTAGCCAATGAGGCTCATAAACATAAGGTCAAGTGTCAATATGATAGGTCCATTCATCCTCGTATTTTTTCTGAGGGCGACGTTGTCTTGGACTACGACCAAGACAAGGACCCCCTGGGGGCAGGAAAGTTTAAACCCATGTGGTTCGGACCCTTCATTGTCAAAGAGGTTTTAAAAGAGGGCATTTATCATTTGGTCGATTTTGAAGGGAATGCTTTGGTGGAGCCTAGAAATGGGCTCTACCTCAAGAAGTATTACTCCTAGAAAGGTCATTGTGGGTAACTTTTTGTAACATATGTATAGTCTTTGTACTATTACTTTTTTACATTTCTTTTACAAGTGTTATGGATGTGTCATGGATGTTATCTTTCATCAATATGGTAGATGTCAAGTGAGTCCGAGGTGTTCGTTGGGTATGCGGACGGTACTAGTCGACACATGTGGAGGCTTGCCTCCGCAGCTTGGGTAATATTTACACCATAGGGTCAGTTGTTATCTTCCAGAGGTATATGCTTAAGTGACACCACAAATAATGTTGTCGAGTATAGTGCAGTTATTGAGTTGCTTCGTGACGCATTGTCATTGGGTATCTCTCGTCTTCGGGTCTATCTAGACGCTCAACTGGTTGTGTCGCAGCTAAACAGAATATACCGGGTTCATGATCCAACTTTACACCGACGATTCCTTAGGGTACGTCTCTTAGAACGCAACTTTGATTATATTACATATGTTCATGTTCCTAGGAGATTAAACCACATCACAGATACTCTAGCTAATCACATTTTAGATTGACATCTTACCCACATATAAAAAAGATCATGGACATAAACATGTAAATACATTTTTGCACACATAATCCATAAGACACAAAAAAGATAAAAACCATATATAAACATCATAAAATTATCAGAGTACATAGATGGACGCAAGCGCCTAAAAAATGGGAACAGTAACGAGTCACCGGGCTTATGCCCTCAAAAAATATATACAAGTAGGTGCTCGTGGCACATAAAAAGTCTCAAGTCTGTTCAGGGCCTATGGGCCATGTTATAATCATCTACGGCACGGGCTAAATGCCTAAACAAACGGACCCATGTCCGAGGTGCTCCCACAACATGAGGCTGCATGGATGGCAATAGGTCCTCTATCTCTGCCATCAGGACTGTGCGAGTGAGCACAGTAAAGTTCCGCTCAATTCACCTAAGGACCCTCTCGGCCTCTCCTGTGGGGAGGTTCCTTGCTACTGCTGCTCCCCCAGTGGCGGCAGCCGCGGCTTCCGGCCGTGGGCGACGCCTGTTCCATGCATAGTCGGCAGGTCGCACGGGTCCCACATCTGCATGCAATAAATGTTCGCCCATCAAATACTCTGGCATACAAAAAATGATATATATAACAAAAAGACATAAAAATTGCATATGCAAATAACAAAAAAAAAAACTACAAAGGTGGAGACTTACCCATCTCCCCTCGCTCCTCACCAGGAGGCATGGGTATCTCTGGATCTCTAGAGAAGTCTATCCCCGCATATGGGTAGTCCTCGATAGCAGGGATCTGTCATGACAGCTAAGAAAAAAAGTCGTTGTCGAAGGCCTCAACGGTCCTTCCACCACCCAGTCGCGGAAGTAACACTGCCCATCTACACACTGCAGGGAAAGAGGCCAGATGTCCTCGTACTACAACCCGAGGACCGAAGCACAAAACTCTCTCGAAAAAGAACGAACAGAAGATAGTCCCGAACCCAAAGTTCCTCTGTGTTCGTTGTCAGCAATCTATCAATTGCCTCTTCATACACTCCAGCAGTGTGGTGCTCAAATCAAAAATTTGTTCATTCATGCACTGGATAACACAGTTCATCTGTGCGCGTGAAGCCTGATGCACGACTGTTGAGCCGGTAATCCGCCCAATAAGCAACAAGATAGTCTGTAGTGCTAAGTTGGTAATCTTGCTAATAGGTACCTGGGAACCTCTACGATTGGTCCCAGCCTCACAGTACTCAGCTATCAAATCCGATATCTTGCTCGGTCCCGCAGGAAAAGTTTGGAAATTGACTAGTTCCCCTCTCCTTGAGAGGCCAGTCAAAAAGTAAATGTCCTCGGTGGTGGGCACCAAGGATCGCCCCTCTAGCATGAATTCCTCTGCATCAGGATGCCAGTAATCAATCAAGGAATTTAGTATCCTTGGTTGCGCGCGCATAAACGGTCATAAAAATAATTTGAGCAAACCGCATTGCATCAACACGGCCACAACAGTCGGATCTGCAACAACCAATTCAATGATTGCCTCCTGCTTCCTTTCCCTCCACTGGATATACATCCTTCCAACACAACAAGGTAAAGGAGGGTCAATACTTCTTTTCATTTGCTTTTCCATCATTAGGGGGGTACATGCGGTCTGTAGAGGTGACAGTCACGTGTACACGCAGGCAAGTTGTACTCTGCACGCGTGTGCCTAGGGCCGACCTTTTTAAGGTCGACGCCCACCCAAAAAATAACTTAAATGATGAAAATGAAGTATTGATTAGCTAGATAAGGGAGTTTGTACTTACTTGGTCCAAGCAGAAGTCTGTTTCATCCACTGTAGCTCCCATAATCACGATCTTTGGCAAAGGGGGTCTTTTGGCTCCAGAGTCAATTTCCAAATCAGCAATGGTGATAATGAGTTGCCAGCTTCTATTTATAGACTTTTTGGCCTCTTTTTGTCATTTTTTTGGCCCCCCTTATCAGTTTCTTTATATAAAAAACCATTTAGAGTGATATAGGAGTTATATGGGAGGGATTTGATCAGGTATTGGGACTTTTTTTTTTGAGTTTCGAAAAAATATTGACGGTCCATAATTTTTTTTTTTTTCAAAAATCAACTTGAGCATATAGGGTAGGATATCACCCCAACTTTTGCATCTCATTTCCTTTTTCTTATGCTATAGGATCGATCCCATTAGGTTGTGACACAGAACCATGATATCTGCTCCAGAAGTGTCACGACTTGGTGGTAGAGCTTACCAAAACATGGATGCCCTAGGTAGGTCCTGGTTGCATTATGGTGTCCATGTCGTTTCTCAAAACACTGTAGGCTCGGGAGTCCGTATAGTCTTTCCTGAATATGAGTTTGAGCTTCATTTGCATGAGTCTTTTTCACTCTTTGTCTTATCCTCAGGACTCCCAAAAAATAACGGGTCTCCTTTTAAGCCCTTTTCAGACCCTCTAAAAATGAAAAGATTGTCGAGCGATCTTGTGACCTTTCACGCTCGTTAAACTGAAATTTGAAGTCACGTCTGTCCGGCGGTAGTTTAC
>ML777310.1:436902-500718 GCA_009831015.1 Picea engelmannii | reverse complement strand
TCCCAAAAAATAACGGGTCTCCTTTTAAGCCCTTTTCAGACCCTCTAAAAATGAAAAGATTGTCGAGCGATCTTGTGACCTTTCACGCTCGTTAAACTGAAATTTGAAGTCACGTCTGTCCGGCGGTAGTTTACCCCTTTTTCAGTCTGGACGGTCAACTGTACGAACAAATTTATACTCTATCGAATTCCCATTCTTTAGAAGAGTATTCATAGGTATAATTTTATTCCTTTTTTGGGCCTGAGGGACTAAATTTACGAAAAAAGAAACCCCCATGGAGTCCATAGTTAAGCTCTTTTTAGACTCCCTAAAATTGAAAATATCGTCGAGTGACCTTATTCTTTCACACTCATTAAATTGGTCCAGAAGAATATTCCTGATGGAGTCCATAGTTAAGCTTTTCTCAGACTCCTTAAAAATGAAAAAATGGCCGAGTGATCTTGTCCTTGTCACACTCGTTAAAATGGTTTTGAATTGACGTCTAATCGGTGCTAGTTTATCCCTTTTTCGAACCGACTAGACTATTGTCAAAAAAGGTACCCCATTGGAGTCTCCTTTTATGCTTTTTCAGACTCTCTAAATATGAAAAACCACCGAGCTTACCTTCTCTGGGCTCGTTAAACTTACATCGAAGGACGTTACCATTGTGTGTTCTATCAACCGCATTTGCATACCTTATCCATCAGCTTTGTGACAGTTTTCTTCTGCGTCTTAACACCTTTGGTCACCGGAGGATTTTTCCCGAGTATCATCTTACTAGAACATCAGTCTTGTCCTTGTGCCTTCAGCTTGTATGTTTGTCGTACTCGTTCCTCCATTGTAACGTAATATTCCTTTATTCTTTTTCAAAAAATCATCAAAATGAACAAAAAAATCAAATATACCCCAAAAAGAGGATGGGAAAAGTATTTTCTTTATTGGCAGCATAATGAGTCGCCCTTGGATAAAGCACATCTATCCATTTTATTATCATACTATGGGATGTAGTATGACCTTAGGAATCTTTTCTCGCTATATAGAGTTGTGTCCTCCACCGTTTGGTTACTCTTCCAAACATATGCAGAGTTTGTGTTGCCTCCTGCTTCATAGACTTATGATTAACATATATGTTTCCTGAGTCTTATCACTTGTTGTGCTATTGTCCAAGGGACGTTTGTCACTAATCCTGAGTCGGCCCCTCTGCAATATGTCTATTGTCCGCATACCCGGCCATCCTGAACATCCAATCAAGTCCTTGTTCGAAATCACTGAAGTCTTCAGTCCGATCATCAAGATTATCAAGTCCATAACCGACAAGCCATCGAAGACCTCTGGGTAGTGCAGTCATACACTCATATTACACTCCTACCCGAGTTTTAGAACATTTTGAAGTTGTTGCTTGAGCTCTGAAGTACAGCCATCAGGACGAATCAGCTTCTGGAAGATGGATACTCTATATGTATATCTTTCTGATTTCGAGATATAGCTTCATTATGTATTATTCGCGGCTACTCTTTATAGTTATTTGAAATGGATCTATAGTGTATTTGATTGGTAGCCATAGTTCTATTTTATCCCAAGCATGGGTATGCCCTCCTCGGTGAGACATTTTTTATTTTGCAGACGGCACCTCCTGGTTCTTGATCCTTGGGCTCACTCATTCAGCACATCAGTAAAGATTGGTAAAAGATTGGTAATGTATTTCAGCCATCAGATGCTCTTATGACCTCACACATTAGGGGGCATCTATTATAACCCTAAATTGCACCACACATTCTTACCTGGCATCAGGCCAATTCATATCCCTTCATTGCCAAAACATCTGCTGAACAAACTCCTTGGAAATCCTCTTGTGTCAAGGCCCACGTGCCCTAACCCATTACTGCACGCATGTGCACGTTGGCTGGCTCACTACAGCCCGCGTGTATCTAACAAATCACGAAAAGAGGAAAGTTGTTGACAAAACAAAAAGCTATGGGTCAGTTAACTGAAACTCCTGGCCATGCATGGCCGAGGGTTCATCCAAAACCCTAGCTCCTTCTAGCCTATAAAAGAAGGGGTAGGGGTACCATTTGGAGGAGGAAAAAATATAGCGAAGAAACTCTACCCATTTGATGAATCCATTGTCCCAACCCTTTAGCCTTTCCTCAAGCCAAAGGAGAATTAATGCAAAGCAGTTGGAGGACAGAAGAGGAGGAGCCCAGGATCAGGATCAAGGAGCGGCAGTTGGTCTCAACTTTGATTGTAAGTTGATTCATTTTTCAAATAATAAAAGAATACTTTTTTCATCCCAATGCATGAGTTATCTATGGTTTGTTTAATTTATGCTTAATTTCTAACCCTCAAGTAGAAAAGTAGCATGCGTGCATAGTTGTTTGTCTTGATTGCAGGTTATCTTTGGAAGGAGCGGTGCAAGCAAGCGGTCAAAGCGCAACGGAGGATCTACACCAAACATCATTAACAAGGTTAGTAGTTCCTTTCCATGCATGTATCGTGAAAGAGGGGTTTAAGTTTTGGTGGTAGGTTAAAAAGTAATTTCTTTGTGGTCAAAATCTGCATGCAAGTCTGACCCTAGTTTGCGAGTCCGTAGGGTATTTTTACCAACAACACCCTCCTTTTCCTTTTGCCTTAAGCAAATTAGAATTGGTTGAAGTAGTTGAACTACTTCTTTAGTTAAGTTAACTAAAACTCAACTAAACTTTTAGTTAGGGGGGAAAGTAATAATCATAATAAGGGTTTTTTATCAATAATAACTAGTAGGTGGGACCCCTTGTGACTCCCTTTAATTATTTTACAATCATAACACAACTAGTTAATCAAACAAAACATCCCTCCTTGTGACTCCCATCATCACTTTCATATTTGACAATTTATATCAATGATAATTGAAATTATTTCCAAAAATATATTACCCATATATCCAAAAATAGTGTGTTGTCCAAAATTCTAGAAGTCAATTGTTCTCAACAATTAATAATTAAAAACTCAAAATCCATATTTGTCACTCTGGGAGGCAATCTTTCCCTTGTTGTTGTTGTCACCTTTTGATATTTATGAATTTGCCTTAGGTTGTGTGGAGCCTTTAGGCCTAATCTCACTGATCACATGAGATAAATCATATTTCAATTGCATGCGAGAGAACACAGATTTTGTAGAGTCATTTGAGGGTGATGAGGGGGCAACAGTGGTTTTTCCTTTGTTGGGAGCATGGTGGGCCTCGATTTTCAACCTTTTTCTTGCATGGGAAGACTGAAATGGTGAGTGGACAGGGGAATCTTGGGAAATTTGATTCACAGGTGGAGGAGCAGGTAGAGATAAATTAGGCCAACCATGATGTTAGGAGAATGTCAGGTGGATAATCTCTTTCCATCCGTCATTTTCGGGGACTTCGGGATGCAGTGAGACATGAGGAGGCACTGGGATATCAGGGATCTGTGGGGTTTGGAAGGGAGGCCTTTCAGGCCTAGGTTGGACCACTCCTTGCCCAATCCAATTAAAAAATCTAGCTTGAAATAGTTGGCCTAACTCTTGCGAGTCTGCATCAAAGTGTATAGAGAATCTTGGCCTTCTAGGGCCCCTGTTCCAATTACCTCTTCCTCGGTTACCCCTGTCATTGCTACCTCTTCTGAAAAATATAATTCCTGTATGCATAATTATTTAGCAAATAGTTTCTTTAACAACCATACATGACAACACTTTTAAATATGAAATAAAATTTGCCTCAACAAAGTATCAGACTCATGCCATCCAATCCATAAAAATTGTGTAGTAGTTGTCAATGAGTAGGGAGTGAACAAGGGTCTTGGGATATGCAAGGGGTTGTATTGAGCGAAAAATGTTAAAATGAGGGGGAGAAGATCATGAGTACTGCTCACAGATATCAACAATCAACCGTATCATAAACCAAAAGAATATCATTGTAATTCATCCCTGTGATCCCTTAACTGTCAAAATACAAAACCTATCTTAACTATAATTAAATTTTAGGAACAGGGAGTGGATAGTGAATATGGGAAGGCGAGGGGAGTTTTAATTAGCGAAAAGTGAAATAATGGTAGGGGAAAAGAGTGGATATTGTTCAAAAAATCAATTAAGTAATCCATAAAAATAGTTTTGTATTCAATAGAACTATTCTAGCAACAATTAAACAATTATTGTGGTCAATTAAACCATTACTGTGTGTTAAAACTTGCTCACTGTCCCATATTCAATTTCCTTAAAACTTTCGATTAACACAAAATTTAATCATACTCAGAATCGTCATGACTTTCTCCCATATTATTTAAAATAATTTTGTTTCCTTTCACTTACTTCCTTTTCACACAAAATCCAAGGAACACACAATCATATTATTTCAACTCTATTCATCATATATAAAGATATCAACCGTTGCCCATAAATTTAATTTTTCAAATCAAATATAGACACAGGTCCTTTCTGAGTTGAATAGACTCCTTTAAAACATGCCTAATTCCATTCCTTTAACCAATTTAACAATTAAATTGCAGTGAAACCATACTATTAAAAACCCCATGCTCATCTCTGATGGTTCAATAAAAAAAATGATGCACAATGTCTATAAATTATACACAGTAGACAGCTAGGCCATAGTTATCGATACTTCAAATCGCAATAATCTTGATCGGGAAATTTAAACACACATCAACAACAACCATCACTTCAGTTTATACCACGCTATAGGAAACACATAGACCAACGCATAAAGAAAAGAAGGATCTATGTGACTATACATATCCAATTACTCCCAATCAAACCATTCATAACAATGTTGAGTTATCAGTCCAACAGTTACAACAAAAGGAGGCAACGACTATATGCCCATTATCATTTCCAATTACAACTCTTCAATCAACTTGATCAAACAGAGATGAGATACAAATCAAAGCCATTATCCATATTAGTTAACCAACATAAGACAATCAACAAGATGCCCGACAGGGTGCGGCCAGTCTAGTTTATCAAAACGAGCTCTATAACTAATGAACAAAATAATCAAGGGTTCACTCGATGAAACAAAACATAGGGAGACCGGAGTCCAACCATATCAACAGTAGGTGAGAGCCTTCGAGACAAGCCTGGTGGAACCATAAGCCTTATAACCCTTATATTGCAAGACA
Organism: Picea engelmannii; assembly: GCA_009831015.1. Lineage (NCBI taxonomy): Eukaryota > Viridiplantae > Streptophyta > Pinopsida > Pinales > Pinaceae > Picea > Picea engelmannii. The sequence continues at coordinate 495,601 of ML777310.1, read as the reverse complement.
GGGTGATAGTTCGACACCAGGTAGAGTAGACCATGAGGTCGAGGAATAGAGGTTCCTTACCAGCCAATAACCAACATCAAGAACATGTAGAGGCATAACCCTCGTGGTTTTCCCGAAAAGCCGAATAATGTTGATAGAAATGCAGAGCTCGGGTAATACCAACCAACCCTAAAGAAATCTTCTTGGCATAATAACCACCCATAACCAACTGTGTGGATACCAATAACGTAAAATGAGCTCACGACCAGGTGGAAAAATGATATGCAGTGCCCAAAAGGTGGTTCAATCATACACAACAACCCCATAACACCACATACAACTAGGTGTGGTTGCAATGACTGTGAGAAGACGACCATACAGGCCAAACAGAATGAAACCTTCCAACAAAAACTCATAAACACAACACAGAGCCATCATGGCTTCCAACACACAAAACAACCAATGAAATCGCAACTTCAACCATCAAATTTTTTGTTTGCAACGGATAAAACAAACAATCATTCTAGAGAAAACACCACTCGTTTACACAGTTTCCAACCTCAAGAAAATACAGACCGATACATTACCGAGCCAACGTTCATTTCAAAAAACAAAGTGAGTTCATGGATGGGCGAAAAAAAACATACTTGTAACCAAATGGCCTTAAAACTACGAGCTTGGTCGAGCAGTTCCTTCCACGTTTGAATCCCAGAGCTTAACCACAACAAAAATCAAATGAACAATAACCAAGCTAGGGTGACGACCAGTGGGAGAAGTATGGAGTGACGTGCATTTATTGCACATCTCTTCCATCCTCTGCTCATTCAATTACATAGTACATAACAGCCAACCAACCATTAATCCATGCATCGAAACTTGCACACATTGCTTGCCAATTGCTCCACCCCACATCATATTAACCATTTCCAAATCCATAGTATAAAATATATCACATGTGCCCCATATAACTCAATAAAATTGTATAGCCACTAACATTGCTAGTTAGGACTAACATCCATTTATTTAATTTCAAATGCATATAGTATAGCAGGGTATATCATAGTTCTTTTTTCTTAGATTTATTCCATATTTTCTTTGTCTCTTGTTTATAACTAACATGTGTCGTGTGCATGTGTAACAGGTAATAAATCATGGAACCAATAGCAATGTAACAACAGTGAATATAAGTCATTCACAACATGGAAATTTAGAGCTTAGAATAATGGAATCAACACATCAAATGCCTTAACCATTTTCCATTATGTCGCAATAAAACCAATATTTCATCCTCAATCATGTAGAACACTGTAAGTATCATCGAAAAACAACATAAAATGTGTGAATAGACTATCTCTGATCCTCCAGTCTAGCAAGGGGGTCCCAACTACTAGTATTATATATTGTTAGCATAGTTTTAAATAATAGAATTTAGCAATACTTTGTGGGTGAAATCCTTGTTGCGATTTTTATCGTTAACACATCCTTCCTTTTATGTGAAACCACACGCACTTACCCAGGTGCATGAATCACTATGAAATGTGTGCACCCTTTCTTTGATAACAATCCTCACGCACTACTCAGGTGCGCGCAAAACCAAAACTTGGTGCAAATGGTTCACTAGCCTATTTGTACATTTACATTTACAATTGGTACCAATGAATCACTGGCCTATATGTACAATTACAAATGGGGTGTGTATTAGGGACATTACATTCCCCTCCCCCTTATTTGTGCATTGTCCTCAATGCATTATATACACATGTACATACAAAATTTCAAAAATATTCAAAAAGATGTGAATACTCTGCCTATATAGCATCCTCGCACTCCCAAGTTGAATTCTCGGGACCGTACTGGGTCCATTGGACCTTTACTAGCTCCATGGATCAATTCCAAAGTTGTTTGATTTTCTGATCCAATATGCAAATCGGTCGCACTCAAAAATCACCTTCTGGATCCACCTGAATCACATTCTGATCAATAATATGATTAACATCAAGTACATACTTTTAAGCAATGATACATGGAAAAAATTATGAATACACAAGAATCCAGGAAATGCAAGCATATATGCGATAAGGATTTAAAATGGCCCACGGTAGCGTGCTACCAACTTAGAACAATTTCTCAGCTTCAAGGATTTTTTTCTTGCTTTTACTTTCAATAACACATGGTCACCCACTTTAAACTCTTTGTGGGTTTTTCCTTTATCAGTGAAACTTTTCTTCTTGTCTTGGGAAACCTTTAAATTCTACCTTATCTTTACCATCTACTCCTCCATTTCCCAAAGCAAATCTGGCCCAACCACTGCGTGGTCTACTGGGTTGTCCCAACTCACTAGTGTGTTGCACTTTCTACCATAAAGTTCCTCAAATGGGCTCATCTTTAGAGATGCTTGATACCCATTGTTGTAAGAAAAATGCACCAAGTGAAGGTAGTCTTCCTGTTTTCATGGTTTATCCATCACATACATCCTAAGCATATCTTCAATCACCCAATTTACCCTCTATGTTTATCCATCTATCTCAGGGTGATATGTTGTGCTAAAGTTTAGATTTGTTCCAAATCCTTTGAATATCCCTTTCCAAAAGTTTGATGTGAACCTGGAATCGCTTTCAGACACAATTTTCTTAGGTACACCAGGCATCTTAGCAATTTCCCGCATGTATATTTCAGCAATGTTGGCTTCCTTGTGCGTTGAATTCACTGGATTAAAATGGGAAGCTTTAGTAAGCTCGTCCACCACTACCATAATAGAATCATGTTTCTTAGCAGTCCTAGGCAGCTTAGTAATGAAAGCCATGGTTAAAACTTCCCACTTCCACTCAGGAATGGAAAAAGGTTGTAGCAAACTAGTTGCATGTCTATGCTCATGCCCGACTTTTTGACATTCAAGGAATCTAGCAATAAAATCAACAACCTCGTTTTTCATGCCTAGTCAATAGTATTGTTTTTTTACTATTGTAATTGTTTTTTGGTAGCTTGGGTGTCCAACATAAGGAACCTTATGCATCTTTGACAATAACATATTTTTCAACTACTGCACATTTGAGACATATACTCTGTGCCTATACATGAGGATTCCATCCTCTTTTAGTTCATAACCTTCCAATTTCTGTTGCGACATACCTTGTTGTAAATTCACCTTTATGTCCACATAGCTTTGATCTAATTTGGAAGCCTCTAAAATTCTATCACACAAATCTGATTTGTACATGCTAATAGTTGTAGCATGTATTTCATGCACCCTCCTGCTGAGTGCGTTAGCCACCTCGTTCTATTTTCCTCTGATATGTTTTATGTCAAAGTCATACTCACTCAGGAATTCTAACCACCTTCTTTGTATGGTATTTAAACTTGGTTGTCCAAACACATACTTTAGACCACTATGGTTGATTCTCAACTCAAATATTTCACCCATGAGATAGTGTCGCCACATCTTCAAGGCATGCACTATGGCTGCCAATTCTAAGTCATGAGTAGCATAGAGAATTTCATGCTCTTTTAACTTTCTTGATTTGTATCATATCACATGCCCATTTTGACTAAGGACTCCCCCAAGCCCTTCTTTGCAAGCATTTTTACATACAGCGAAGTCTTCATCTGAATTAGCAATTCTCAAAATTGGCACACTTGTCAACAAACTTTTCAAGTGTTGGAAACTCCTTTCACAATTAGAATTCCATTCAAATCGCACACATTTATTTTTCAAGGATGTAATTGGGTGCACAATTTTTTAGAATCCTTCAATAAACCTTCTGTAATAACCTACAAGTCCCATGAAGGACCTCACCTCTACAACATTTCTTGGTGTCAACAATTCCTCAATGGATTTTATCTTTTTCGGATCCACAACTATTCCTTCCTTGGAAATGATATGACCCAAATAATAAATTTGTCACTGGTAAAATGAGCACTTGCTCAAATTTTCTTATAGTTTATGCTCCCTCAATACTTGTAGCACCATCCTTAGGTGATGCTCGTGCTCTTCTTCAGAGTATGTCATCCAGAAATACAATGACAAATTATCTAAGTAATTTTTGAAAACTCCATTCATCAAACACATGAAGACATCTGATGCATTTGACAACCGGAATGGCACCACTATGAACTCATAATTTCCATACACCGTTCTGAAGGAAGTCTTGTTGATGTATTCTTATTTAATTCTCATTTTGTGATATCCATATCTAAGATCAATCTTTGAAAATATATACGCGACCCTCAGTTGATCAAAGAGGTCATCTATCCTTGGAAAAGGATATTTGTTCTTTACTGTTACTTTGTTCAACTTCCTAAAGTCGATACAAATCTTCAACATACCATCGTTATTCTTCATGAACAATATTGGGGCACCACTAGGCAACACACTTGGGCATATATAACTCTTCTTTAGAAGCTCTTCAAGTTACATCTGTAATTCCTTCAACTCTGGTGTACTCATCCTATAAGGAGTCTTGGATACGGGAGATGCTCCCGATATTATATTTATAGAGAAATCAATATATATTTTCAGTGGAAACCCTAGTTTCTCTTTAAAGACATCCTCAAATTCTTTCAGTACTACGCAGTCTTCAACATTTGGCACTTTATCCTTAGGTTCCTATGCCATGTGAACTGCAAATACTTGAAATCCTTTACTACAACGTTTCTTCAATTGCGAGGCTGAAAATTCTTTGTTAGTTACAACCCTTGGAATTTATTTAACTATTATTATTTTTTCTTGCTCATCCAAGAAAGTAAATTCCTTATTGTAATAGTCTAGAACAACATGATTTTATACCAACCTATTGAGGGGTCCTAAATCAGTTTAACTCAACAACAGGAACCAAATCCACCACCAAGGCCCAATTATACTCTGCAACGTTTAATGGTGGAATGGTTCTCCAGATCTTGCGATCCGACCAATTAATCAATGGGATTTACATTTTCTTATGAAGGATTCTCCTTCAATTCAAACATTCTCTTTTTTGTATTTTCTCTTATAAGGTGGGACTGATACAAGATAAAAGCCGATATAAACCAACTATGTAACAAAGTGGGGAAAAGATTAACTATTGGAGAACGCTGAGCTTGGGATAACCCTTTCACTCTAGCATGCAGACAACAATTATTTACCACAATCCTAGTAATAATACATTAACCTGTTGGTGTTCCAATTATTGACTAAGGTGCAATTATCAGAAGAAAACACATATGCAATAAACGATGGCAAGAAAAATAATTCCCTTGACTCTAATCATCAATCACATAATAACACAACGATTTACTTTTAATCATTAAAGATAAGAACTATAAAACATTGCATCAGATAACTTATCAACAGTTTCAGAAGTTCTTACTCATTACAACATCCATTCATGTGATAAAATCAGAAATAGTTCCTCTTCATATCCAATCATACACGCTTTTGATCAAAAACACAAACTTGTCTCTAGTCCTAGACATGACTTTTCAATTAAGGAAGCTCTGAAATAGTTCTTTACAAATCCAAAAATGAGGGTCTTTGCAACAACCATCGACCCTTTGCTAACAATTCAGTCCTCGTATTTATAACATATTATTAACTAAAAATAACTATTAAAGTATAGCTGAGTAAAACAAAACTTGCCACATGGTGCTTTCCTCTATTAGTCTTCAAAGAGTCATCCAATGATCTCACTTGAGTGGGTTACTCTTCTCGTACTCCGACCACTTGACGAATAGATCCTCACATGTGTTAGCATACGTGAATCTATGTTGTTCCATTGGGGCTGAAAGAATCTCTCTTATCTCTATTGCCCATGCCCGATATTTAACTATTTTGACACTTAACTGCTACAACATGGCTCGAGATTTGATCGGGTGCTCCATGAACTGTCGCACCTGTCCTGGTGCCATATCTTCCACCTTCTCTATTTTCACAGCCCATGATGAGTCTTGTCCGACATGTGATTTGACTATGTTGCGCAAGTCGAAAAAGTCATCGGGTGTGCCTAATTCAGGGAGGTCGATGTCTCTCATTGCCCTGTTGATATTGGTCCAACTTTTCTCACACTTGGCCCATTTCTCTTGGATTTCCTTATGAGGTTCCTAAGCAATTTAAACCCAATATTCGGTCAATTTCCATATGTGGTCGATGCTACTTTACCTTAACAATCAGATGTCGTGCTCTTCGGCGTCTTGGCCTTGTTGCACTGCGCTGATATAGTCGATCCTTTCCACAGCTTGGTGTGATTTCTCGTACCACCTCTCCATATCCTTGCATGTCACCAGTGCCATGAGGGTGTCTTCTTGAAGCTCGACTATCCTTGAAGTGAATAGGTGTCGTTCATCTGTAAATTTGTCGTAGGCCTCCTAGAATTCACTTCTCAGGAACACCGCGACATGTGTGGTGTCCTGGTAATATTTCACCAAGTGGCGCAAATGTTATAATTCGTTCATACCAAAAGCTAGCTCCTCTTCATCCATTTTCACTCTATCCAGGGTGGCATCTGTCATTTCCATCCCTGCGTCGATAAGTTTGAATGTCTTGTCATGCTCTGTGTTGATCAGTTTTTCCTCTGTGGTGATGAGGATGGAATGATATAGAGTGATCCTCTTCTTCTTGGTGGTTCTTTGTATGATAGCTTTCATTTTCCAGTCATAAGAAATGGCATGAATGTCAATGACTTCATCCACGGGTTTGGGGATTTGTTGATCTCCCCAGGTGAGCATATTTCCCAGGCTCCTGATGGTATATATTTGTTCAAGACTAGGTTCTTGAACTTCCTCCATGTGTTTCAAAGATCTAGCTTCTATTTGTTTCTCACTGGGAAGTTGAGTACCGACTGAAATTGAGGCATCAGGGGTAGGTTCAGTACTTACTTGATAATCGACCATTGGGATGTCGATTTTCTACTGTGGAGCTTCTTCTTTATGTTCGCCCGACCCTGGCTCGTCCTTCGGACTATCTGCTTGGGTCTTTGGTGCATTGGGCAGCTCAATGTCTAAGACACTTTCGACCTCTTGTTCATTTTGTGGAAGGCCCTGAATTTGAGCGTCGGGAGCTAGGGAAGATGCCTTCTCTGGCTCATTTTCCTCCATGATTAGTATAGAAGTCACCAGGGACACCTCCAGACTTTCTTCATCATCATAGATGTTTATCAATTCCTGGAGGGGGTTTGGTGTACTTGTTCTTCCTGATGTTCCCACTATCTTCGGCTGAGATGAAGCATCCTCGGGTGATTCAGCCAGTGGCATTGTCATTTTTGGGCTATCTAACCCAGTGATTTCATAAATTTCTATTAGCTCAAGGTCGCTTAGACCTACCCGGATTTCATCTAGGTTGTTGGCAGGGGACCCTGTCATTCCTATGAGGTCTGAGTTGTCTTGCAGCTAATCGATTATGCGTTGCGAATGTTCTATCATGACAAACCCCCTTGCCCGTGTGTCTTGTGTCATATTGAAACCTTTATCCTGCACTGGAGATACTAGGGAAACCTCTGTTGCTTCTGTCGCTATCATTTCTTCCATGGATTTGAGGACCTCTTGATTCGATTTCTCTACGGTCATTGCATGTTCATCCAGGATCATGGACCTGAACCTGGTCATTTTTGGGTCGGTCATCCTTGCCACCACCTCATCCCAGTCTTGGGCATTTTCTGTGAAGACTTCATCTTCAAATTTGTTATGGACCTATGACCAACAGGATGACACTTGCGAAGCATGTTTCAATACCAGTCCCTTTGGATCATGCTTGAGGAATAGAACTGTCTGGAATCTAAACTCTAATTGGCTCAACCCTTCTTGTTTGGCTTGAGCGGTGTCCTTCACCAAGTAGAAACCTACATGGAAACCATAAGGTATGAACGCCCACTTCTTGTTCTTGACCAAGGTGGCATTGTAGCCTTGCAGGATGGTTTGGTAGCATATCTCTCCCACTACAAGCCAGTCAAGGACATGCGTTGGCAGGATATGTGGTGCTTTGATGGCCCCGAACACCCGGATGTAGGTGTCATGCTCGTCCAAGTACCAGTGGCCTACTTTGGAAATATTTTTCTTAGTCGCAACCGATAGTCTTGAGCATTCCTTATTAAAGAGAATGAAATAAATACACATGATGAATTCATCGTAGATGAGGGAGTATGACTTCTTGTACCTATTCTCCCATAGGATGTTGAAATAGATGTGGATCGGGAGTTCTGCAACATGCCAGCTTAGATTCATGTCGGCGAAGATGTTTCTGGCGCACATGACGTCAATCATATATGAAGCCATGTAGAAGGATGGTGTATCTCCTTCCTTCGACATCTGAGCTTGTTGTATGGAGATGCTTAGTTTCTTAAAAATGACTGCTCCCCAGTTGAAACTGCTCCCGGAGATTTCCACTATGTATGACAAGGGCATCCATGCCTATGAAAATCTGGAGCAATCCTTCTCTCCATATAATCGGAAGATGAGAGCCATCAAGTAGATGTATGGTTCCCTTAAGTTGGCCATATGGTACCAACCAGTGCTTTGGTTGGTGTATTTCTTATCTTTCCTCCACCATGAGGCCATCACCCAACTGGTGTCATGGCACTCCTAGAACTTAATGATGAAATCTGTATCCATCTGCTCCTCTGGGTCTTATATTTTGTAGTATTTCTCGACCTCCACCAGAAGGAACACCCTGACACACCCACCATTGTCATCGTTGATTAATCATTTATGTGTGTCTGTGTGGTCGATGAGCCACTTCAGAACTTCAATACAGGGAAAAAAAGGGGTTATGATCGCAACCATATGAAGGCATGAATGAAGGATGTTCAGGAACACCTCGTCATCGAGTGCTCTTACATCTGGGTCATTATGTGGGATATATTCTAGGTATTCCTACTAGTTGATCTTTTTAAAGAGCTCTCCCCAATTTGGGAGTGTCGCCTTGGTCCCTGTGCTTTCCTCTATATCTCCAAAGGACGTAGGCTGAATAAAAACCTTCTTCGTTGTTATTTTGATGACAGGTTCTGATCTCGTAGTGTATTCTAATTGTTTTGTGACCCTTGGAGAGGATCCTTCACCTAGATCTAGTTCATTCAACTTCAACACCCTTGGTGATCGTCTAGTGGTTGGATTTCTTGGAGGCATTGTTCCTGCAATTGAAATAAACCTTCAAAGACTATGTAAAGAACAAAAATGGATAAAAATGTATGAAATATAACCATGTAAAATCCACAGACTTGGATACATACCTGTAAAGTTTGCTAAACCTATTTATTTGATACTCATGGGACCTCTATAGCTTTCAAATTACTCATCTCGCTTCTCTGGATGCTCTGAATTTCCTTGTGCACAGAATGATTCCGCTTACAACGGCTCAAGAGAATTTAAACCAAGGAAGAACTTATCGTGTCACATCATCCATTCAGTTCGAGTGATGAGTGTGATTTAAACAAATCCTTCGTTGAATCTATGCAACTTAAATTCATCGTGGGTTTATAGCAGAGGCGTGGGGGTGATGTGGTCTATCGGTGATTTTAAACGGTCATTTTGATTGGTGCACGAGGTAGCAACTAATGAGACATTTGGTATTAATTAGACCCTTAAATTCTCAAAATCTAATTGTATCTAATGCTAAAACGTCCCATCGTGTTTCTTTCTCAGTGGGTGGATCGGGGATCGGGGATGCGCTATGAACGTTTTCGTTGATGTCCCTCACAAAATCTCTAACACCGATTAATCTCATCATACAATTTTATCGTGGAAAAGCTGACTCAGAGGTGTGGCTTGGACCTAGGGAACGAAGAATGACTTGGGGAAAAGCTTGACCGTACGGTTCTCCAATCTGGCAAAGACACGTGGCATTGAAGACCAGTGACCTAATTCGCGTGTATTAATCGAAGTAGCGACTTTCCTTAAGTTGTGCATTCTAAAACAAACCCTGGCTTGTCGATGCCGAAAATGTATCCATGGTCGGCGATAGGCGATAAACCTATGATGTGTTTTTCTTCGGATTATCTTCCTCGAAAAAGTCCCGATGTCGAAACGCGTTGGAGATTGGTGATCAAGAAAACTCTTTAGTGTGGTCAGAATGTTCATTGCAATCCTTTTAGGTCTTCCCCGATTCTAATAAGCGTGTCGGGTGTCGACTATCAACGATATCTTTTCTTTCTTTGTTAACATCTATTACCCTCATCTTTTACCGATGTTGAAGAGGAATCGGCTATCGACGATATCCTTATGCAAAACGTTGGTGCAAAAAAAACTTCCTTTTGTCGATGCCGATGGAGATCAACACTTAGTCACCGAGGTTTTCTAAGTGGCTCTTTTCCTTCTTTGGATTCCTTCTGATGTCGAATCTGAGTGTGTTGAGTGAAGTGTTTTGGATTTGGATTCTTTATTCAGGCGTTAAGGATTTTTAATTCATGAGGTTTCATAAGTTCAAACAAACATGAATAGATGACGAGAGTCATGATAATAATAAAAGACAAAACATTTCACAAAAATGAAGTTGAATCAAAAAGTGCAAAGATCAAGTGGTACCCAAAAAGTGAAAATTGACATAGGATTTTTAGGGTGTGTTGAGTGCTCAACAAATTGCGACTTACTGGGTGAAAGCATAATCTATGTTCCTTCCTCGAGATCGGCTAATGCAAAATCTAGTTAAGAACTTAATTGTTTTTTTAATCCGAGCCTCCTTTATCCTTGCATTTGAAATCCCCTGGTTGGTGCATTCGATCCTGCCTGTGGGGTTTTCCACCTTTATTCAACCTTCATTACCTGTAACCCTGACTCATGCCCCCTTTGACAAGAGTCTAGTAAATCATTCACTAGAACTAGGCCTTTTAGTTACCCTTATTCACTTGTTATGGTGTTGCTCCGCTACTAGCGAGCGTCCATAGCCCTGACAGAGTCACCCTGACATCACAGACCTTGCTCCGCTGCTAGTGAGCATCCATATCCCCAAAGGATTTATCTACATACCATTTCCCACTGTACGCTCATTTGATATAGTTGATTTTTATTTCGGCAGAATTCCCTGAGCGAGTGGGAGAGGAGGATGTCAATTATTTGCAAAAATGAGATGGTTAAGGTGAAATTTTGCTAGCTCTGTCTTCTAGGTACATGTAGTCCTTTCCATGTTACCATCTTTCCCTTAGAGTTTCACTAGACCACCAGGCAGACACTTCATCACTTTTCCAAGGTTGTTCATCTGCGTCGGTTATCATAAGTTTTCAGATCTCGGTAGGACCATGAAAAAACATCTTGATATTGTCTAAAAAGTTTGAGATAGGCCTTCCTTTCCTCTTTAGATATTTTCTTGCGGAGATTTATATTTTTGGGGTTTTTCGGGGTCCCTAAATTTATAGTTTCATGCATGGGACATGAACCGACCGTATTCGCATTTTTTAACCCTTTAAATCTTCAAGTCGAAAAGGTTTTCTTAATTGGCTATTCCCTTAGGTAGAGTGTGAGACCTTGACTTATCAGTCGATCGATTCGTCTAATGATCTCTTTTTGCTAATTGTTCCTGGAATACTTCATCGTCAATAGCCAAGTATTTAAAATTATCTTGATTGGTTAAAAAGTTTATGATATGTTCATCTCCTTCAAATACCTTCCAATTCGAAATATTTTTAGGCACGAACGGTTTGTAGAGTAGCTCGATAGTGAGCTGGGAGGCTTCATAATCTTCTAGAGGTGATAGCCTTGAGTCAGTTGTGGCCAGAGAATCATCAAGAATGTTCTTTGTTCTGGGGATTGTTGTAATGTTGAAGGCTTCAAAATGCTCTATTAGCCTGTGTACTTCCTATTGATAATTCCTCAGGTGTGGAGAGTTGGAATGTATAATGTTCCTTACTTTTCTAACGATGATTTCAGAATCTATGAAAACCTTCAATTATTTAATACTTAAGTCCATCGATTTCTTTATCCCTTGTACTAGAGCTTCATACTCGGCAATATTATTTGTGCATTCGAATTCTAGTCTACAGGATAGGAAATGCCATTTACCTTTTGAATCAATGAGGATGCACCCTGCCCCTGACCCTTCTTGCAATTTAGAGCCATCAAAGTATAAGGTCCAAAATTGTGGGAAAAACCTATCAGATTCCTCTTTCTTGTCACTTTCCTCTTCCCTTCTTGTTTGTTCTATGATTTCTAATGCAATTTCTTGACAGAAGAGGGTTTCCTCTTTCGTTGTCGGCAGTTTCTCTTGAAAAATCATTTCAGAGTTTTGAGTAAGAGGGACATTAGATGAGAGGGGGGAGAAATTCCTGAAATCAAAGTCATAGGAATAATTTCCTAGCATGGGGAAATCTGTCGATGAGGGTTCATTTAAGGTTTCTAAGTCAGTGACAATATGTTTTAGATATCTTTCCCTATCTATCCTGATCATGTTTGTGTGCCCTTTTAATGGCAGCCAAAGGTGAGCCCAGTCTATACTAAAGTATCTGTTTAACTTCTCAGACCAATATCGACTTAACAACAATCCATAAGATTTTGGGATATCTACTACAATGATGTCAATTACTTGCACAAATTTAGGGTGTGTCGCTATTCTGATCATTACATCTTGAGCTCTCCCATAACCTTCACCTGGGTTCTCTCTAATTGTGTAACATGTTTATCGCTTTTGAGAGGGACTGCGTTTATTTTTTTGCAAATAGACAATGGCATAACATTAGAGGATGCTCCTGAGTCAACCAAACAATTATGGAGTTTTTTGTTGAAAACTTCAAACGTCAAAAGGAGCGGTGGGACAAAAGTTTTTCCTTTCTTATCTTCGGAGCAGGCGTTCACAGTTGGTTTATTTCTTAGATCTGTGGGAGTTAGATTTCCTCCTTGGTCAGTGCTTATCATGGGATTTTCTAATAATTTAAATGCTTGTAACAAAAAGTCCTTTTGTTGAGGGATTCTACACATGTCCATGACCGATATATTTTCCTTCAACTTCTTCAAATCTTCTACTATGTTGTAGTCTAGTTTGGGCGATTCTTGTGTATGGATGTTTATAGGGATTCTTCAGGGAGAAAAAGGTTCTTTTGAGTGATCGAGAGTTGGTTTTTCTCCCGAATTTTAGATTATAGTAAGGTCGTTTGAGACAGGTTGACCCCTACTTCGTGTTTGCACAGCGAAGACTTTTGTGGGTGGTTCTTGAACCTCAAACAGGTGATCGGAAGGCATAGGTAGGTCAGGGTCCCATATTAACATGGTTGTTTCTTCTGATGGATCAACTTCTTCCATATTGAAAATAATCATAGTTGAGCTGCTTGATTGTTTGGTTAGGGAAACTTCATCTAGAAACCAGTTGGCCATCAAATTCATGGCATGCACCCATTGATGGCAGACTCTTTCAGAGTGATTTTCTTGACGATAGGTACAGAAAGAGTCGGATGCTACATTTCCCATATAAATGTTTAAGTTGGTTGGGGGAGGTTCAATTGTTTTGAAAGGAGGATTTATTTTAAACAATTTTTTATAGGGCCTTTGGCCTTGGTTTCCCTCCCCTTCACTTCTCTTCATGTCTATGATTTTGTTTGACAACTTCTTGACCATGCGTTGCAGGTATTCTATGTCCCCGCTTCCTTTTTCGGGACCTTGTTCTATTTGTTTCCCTCGGGGTTTGGTCAACGGAAGTCCTCTCCTAGGAGGAGGTTGGAATTCTTTCTTAACTAATGAGACCTGGCCTTCTTTGCATCCTTTCATTTGGAACTCTATCATTTTGGCTTCTTAAAAGTTCTTAGCTAAATTTGGTTTGGCATCCCTTTTCACAAACATGGAAATAGAAGTTGGGAGAGCATTAGTGTATACTTTGATTTGCAACTCCTAAGTAGGTTTAGCTTCAAGTTGGAATTTCTTTAATATAGTGGTAAATATTTGATTGAAGTCTTTAACCTTCTCCTTTGAACTCATGGTGGCGGTGAATAACTCAGCCATCAAAGCTCCTGTAGTGGTTTTTTCTTCAAATTTGTTTAGAAAATCCTTTTGAAACTTTGTCCAACTAGTTATGGATCCTACAGGTAAGTTAAAATACCACGTGGAGGCTGAATTCTCACAAGTAGGGGAAAAACCTGCATACTACATCCTCATGTTGAACATTCATTAGTCTGATAGCTAGTATGAATTTTTTGATTTGGTCTTCAAGAAATCCTAAGGTTTCAGGGTCAAATTTAGGGAGTAACTTCTATGGATGTTGGGGGAGGTTATGGACTCGTCCAGGGATGGCCAAAGCATCTCTGGACAACCAAGGTTGATTATTCTGAGGTAGGTTTCCCCTTTCTTCATCATGGTCATTGTTATCTTCCATGTCTTCAGATCCTAAAACTGAGCGGTCTGAGTTAAACCCTTCTTATTCCGAAAAATTGTCGGGCTCGGAGAATTTGTCGACTGGTGTTTCAGGGATTAGATTAAGGGGATGTTTGATTTCGATGAGGGTGAAATCTATCAGGTATTCTACTGTGTGACGAAAACCTAGTCCAGGGTATCAACCATCGGTCTACTTACTTTTTTTCTACGAGGGAGTAACGGAGCTAAGGGCAGTGCATCGATCTATCGGGCGTAAGATCTTGTGATTCTTCTAAATTGGTTTAATTCCTCATGAGGAAGATCTTAAGGTATATTAGGGAAAAAATGTTCTTCCTTGAGCTGGGGTGAGTTACTCATTTCAGGAGTACTCGGTGTGTGTGGGTTGTCTTGGGAATGACTATCCATGCATGTGGGTTGTTTTGAATCTACAAGTTGTCTGAAATATTATGTCAAATATAATGCCAGCCATTCATTCTTCAACCCCTCCTTCTAGCGCCAATTCTGTTGAGGGGTCCTAAATACCTTTAACTCAACAACCATTCATTAGATTGTGTATCATTTAATGGTGGAATGGTTCTCCAGATCTTGTGATCCGACCAATTAATCGATGGTCTTTACGTTTTCTTGTGAAGGCTTCTCCTTCAGTTCAGACGTTATCTTTTTTGTATTTTCTCTTATAAGGTGGTACCGATACAAGATAAAAGCCGGTATAAAGCAATTGTGTAACAAAGTGGGAAAAAGATTAACTATTGGAGAAGGCTGAGCTTGGGATAACCCTTTCACTCTAGCATATAGACAACAATTATTTACCACAATCCTAATAATAATACATTAACCTGTTGGTGTTCCAATTATTGATTGAGGTGCGATTATGGGAAGAAAACACATATGCAATAAACGATGCCAAGACAAATAATTCCCTTAACTCTAATCATCAATCACATAATAACACAACGATTTACTTTTCATCATTAAATATAAGAACTATAAATCATTGCATCAGATAACTTATCAATAGTTTCAGAAGTTCTTACTCGTTACAACATCCATTCATGTGATAAAATCAGAAATAGTTCTTTACAAATTCAAAAATGAGGTTCTTTGCAACAACCATCGACCCTTTGCTAACAGGTCGATCCTCCTATTTATAACATACTATTAACTAAAAATAACTATTAAAGCGTAGCTAAGTAAAACTCGCCACATGGCACTTTCCTCTATCAGTCTTCAAAGACTCATCCAATGATCTCACTTGAGTGGGTGACTCTTCTCGTACTCCAACCACTTGACGAAGAGATCCTCGCATGTGTTAGCATACAAGAATCTATGTTGTTCCATTAGGGCTGAAAGAATCTCTCTTATCTCTACTGCTTGTGCCTGATACTTGACTATTTTGGCACTTAACTGCTACAACATGGCTTGAGATTTAATCGGGTGCTCCATGAACTGTCACACCTGTCCTGGTGCCATATCTTCCACCTTTTCTATTTATGCAGCCCATGATGAGTCTTGTTCAGCATGTGATTTGACTATGTCACGCAAGTCAACAATGTCATCAGGTGTGTTGAATTCGGGGAGGTTGATGTCTCTCATTGTCCGGTTGATATTGGTCCATCTTTTCTCGCACTTGGCCTATTTCTCTTGGATTTCCTGATGAGGTTCCTGAGCCATTTTAACCCAGTATACATTCGATTTTCTTATGCGGTCGATGTTTCTTTCCCTTAGCACCCATATGTAGTGCTCTTCGACGTATCAACCTTGTTGCACCGCATTGATATAGTCGATCCTTTCAACGGCTTGGTGTGCTTTCTCACACCACCTCTCCATATCTTTGCACGTCGTTAGTGCCATGAGGGTGTCTTCCTAAAGCTCAGCTATCCTTGTAGTGAATAGGTGTCGTTCATCTGTAAATTTGTTGTACTGGAATTCACTTCTTAGGAACACCGTGACCTGTGTGGTGTCCTAGTAATATTTTTCCAAGTGGCACAAATGTTCTAATTCCTTCAAAGTAGTAGCTAGCTCCTCTTCATCCCTTTTTTCTCTGTCTAGGGTGGCATCTGTGATTGACATCCCTGTGCCGATAAGTTCGGATGTCTTGGCATGCTCTGTGTTGATCAGTTTTTCCTCCATGGTTATGAGGATGGAGCGATCTAGAGTAATCCTTCTCTTATTGGTGGTTCTCTATATGATAGCTTTCCTTTTTCGGTCATAATCGATGGCATGAATGTTTGCAACTTCATCCACGGGTTTGGGGATTTGTTGATCTCCCCAGGTGAGAATATTTCCCAAGCTCTCGATGGTATATATTTTTTCAAGATTGGGTTCTTGAACTTCCTCCATGTGTTCTAAAGGTTCAGCTTTTGTTTGTTTCTCATAGGCAAGTTGAGTACCGATTGAAATTGAGGTATCGGGGGTAGGTTTGGTACTTACTTGATAATCGGTCATTGGGACGCCGATTTCCTATTGTGGAGCTTCTTGTTTCTATTCGCTCAACCGTGGCTCATCCTTTGGACTATCCACTTGGGTCTCTGGTGCATCGGGCAGTTCAGTGTCTAAGACACTTTTGACCTCTTGTTCATTATGTGGAAGGCCCTGAATTTGAGCATCATGAGATGGGGAAGTCTCCTTCTCTATCTCCTTTTCCTCTGTGATTAGTACAGGAGTCACCATGGACACCTCCAGACTTTCTTCATCATCATAGATGTTTATCAATTCACAGAGGGGGTTTGGTGTACTTGTTCTTCCTGATGTTCCCACTATCTACGGCTGAGATGAAGCATCCCCGGGTGATCCGATCGGTGGCATTGTCATTTCTGGGTTATCTAACTTGGCTATGTCATCAATTTATATTAGCTCAGGGCCGCTTGGACCTACCCAACTTTCATTTGGGTTGTCGAAAGGGGACCCTGTCATTCCTATGAGGTCTGGTTCATCTTGCAGCTGATCAATTATGTGTTGCTCCTATTCTATCATGAGAAACCCCCTTTCCCGCGTGTCTTGTGTCATAGTGAAACCTCTATCCTGCATCGGAGCTACCAGGGGAACCTATGTTGCTTCTACCACTATAATTTCTTCCCTGGCTCTGAGGGCCTCTTTAGTCGATTTCTCTATGGTCATGGCTTTTTCATCCAGGCTCATGGCCCTAAACCTGGTCATTTTGGGTTCGGCCATCCTTGCCACAACCTCGTCCTAGTCTTGGGCATTTTCTGTGAAGACTTCATCTTCAAATTTGCCATGGGCGTATGACCAGCAGGATGACACTTGCGAAGCATGTTTCAATACCAAGCCCTTTGGATCATGCTTGCAGAATTGACTTGTCTAGAATATGAATTCTAATTGGCTCAGCCCTTCTTGTTTGGCTTGAGTGGTTTCCTTCACCAAGTAGAAACCTACATGGAAACCATAAGGTATGAACGCCCGCTTCTTGTCCTTGACCAGGGTGGCATTGTAGCCTTGCAGGATGGTCTAGTAGCATATCTCTCCCACTACAAGCCGGTCAGGTACATGCGTTGGTAGGATATGTGGTGCTATGGTGGCCCCGAACACCTGGATGTAGGTGTCACGCTCATCCAAGTACTTGTGGCCTACTTTGGAAATCATTTTCTTGGCCACAACTGATAGTCTTGGGCATTCCTTCTTTAAGGGAATGAAATAAATACATGATGAATTCATCACATATGAGGGAGTAAGACTTCTTGTACCTGTTCTCCCATAGGATGCTAAAATAGACGTGGACCAGAAGTTCTGTGACATGCCAGCTCAGATTCATGTCGACGAAGATGTATCTGGTGCACAATACGTCAAGCAGATATGAAGCCATGTAGAAGGATGGTGTATCTCCTTCCTTCGGCATCTGAGCCTATTGTATGAAGATGCTCAGTTACTTAGAAATGATCACTCCCTAGTTGAAACTTCTCCAGAAGATTGCCACTATGTAAGCCAAGGGCATCCATGCCTCTAAAATCTGGAGCAGTCCTTCTCTCCATATAATCGACAGATGAGAGCCATCAAGTAGATGTATGGCTCCCTTAAGTTGGTCGTCTGGTACCAGCCAGTGCTCTGATTGGTGTATTTCTTGTCTTCCCTCCACCATGAGGCCATCACTCGGATGGTGTCATGGCGCTCGTAGAAATTAATGACGAAATCTGTATTCAACCTCTCCTCGGGGTCTTAGAGATTGTAGTATTTCTAGACCTCCACCAGAAGGAACACCCCAACACACCCACCATTGTCATCGTTGATTAAGAATTTATGTGTGTCTGTGTGGTTGATGAGCCACTTCAGAACTTCAATATAGGGAAAAATAGGGGTTCTGCTCACAACCATATGCAGATACGATCGACGGATGTTCGGGAACACCTTTTCGTCGAGTATTCTTACATTTGGGTCACTATGTGGGATACATTCTGGGTATTCCTCCCGACCGATATTTTTAAAGAGTTATCCCCAATGTGGGAGTGTCGCCTTGGTCCCTCTGCTTGCTTGTGTATCTCCAAAGGCCGGAGGCTAAATAAAAACCTTCTTCATTGTTGTTTTGATGACATGTTATGGTATCTGAGTATATTCCAATTGTTTTGTGACCCCTGGAGAGGAGCCTTCACCTAGATCTAGTTCTTTTAGCTTCAGCGCCCTCGACGATCATCTAGTGGTTGGATTTCTTGGAGGCATTGTTCTTGCAATTGAAATAAACTTTCAAAGACTATGTAAAGAACAAAACTAGATAAAAATGTATGAAATGTAACCATGTAAAATCCACAGACTTGGATACATACCTGTAAAGCTTGCTAAACCTGGTTATTTGATACTCACGGGACCTCTGCAGCTTTCGAATTACTTGTCTCGCTTCTCCGGATGCTCTTAATTTGCTTGCATGCAGAATGATTCTGCTTACAATGGCTCAAGAGAATTTAAACCAGGGAAGAACTTATTGTTTCGCATCAGCCATTCAATTCGGGTGATGAGTGTGATTTAAAAAAATATGTCATTGAATCTCTACAATTTAAATTCATCGTGGGTTGACGGTGGAGGCACGGGGGTGATGTGGTCTATCAGTTATTTTAAATGGTCATTTTGATTGGCGCATGAGGTAGAAACTAATGCAATATTTGGTATTAATTAGACCCTTAAATGCTCAAAATATAATCGTATATAATGCTAAAATGTCCCATCGTGTCGCTTTATCAATGAGTGGATCAGGGGATCATGGATGCGCTATGAAAATTTTCATCGATGTCCCTCACAAAAGCTCCGATGTCGATAAATCTCATCGTACAATGATTTCGTGGAAAATTTGTCTTGGAGGTGTGACTTGGACCTAGGGAACCAAGAATGACTCGGGGAAAAACTAGACCGTGCAGTTCTCCAATCTGGCAAAGACACGTGGTGTTTAAGACCAGTGACGTAATTCGTGTGTATTAATCAGAGTTGGGACTTTCCTTAAGTTGAGTGTTCTAAAAAAAACACTGGCTTGTTGATGCTGAAAAGGTATCCAAGGTCGGAAATCAGTGATAAACCTATCATGTGTTTTTATTCAGATTAGCTTCCTCAAAAAAGTCTCGATACCGAAACGTGTCGGGGATCAACGATCGGGAAAACTCTTTAGCGTGGTCAGAATGTTCATTGCGATCCTTTTAGGTCTTCCCCGATTCCGATAAATGCATCGGGTATTGGCTATTAGCGATATCTTTTATTTCTTTGTTGTTGTCTATTCCCCTTGTCTTTTATTGATGTCAAAGAGGAATCGGCTATCAGAGATATCCTTATGCAAAACATTGGTGCAAACAAAACTTCATTTTTCTGATGCTGATGGAGATCAACGCTCTGTGATCAAGGTTTCCCGAATGGCTCTTTTCCTTCTTTGAATTCCTTCTGATGTCGAATCTGAGTGTGTCGGGTGAAGTGTTTTGGATTTTGATTCTTTATTCAGACGTTAAGGATTTATAAGTCATGAGGTTTCATAAGTTCAAATAAACTCGAATAGTTGACGAGAGTCATGATACTAAGCAAAGATAAAAAAATTCACAAAAATGAAGTCGAAACAGAAAGTGCAAAGATCAAGTGGCACCCAAAAGTGAAAATTGGCATAGGATTTTTAGGGTGTGTTGAGTGCTCAACACAACCAAGGTTTTCCAAGTTTGCTTCTTGGAAATTGGAATCTTTCCACCATCTTAGGATCTAGATAAATATGACTAGCTTATGAATGAATTAAAATACCAATGGGTTGGGTTTTAATATTACCTTCCACTTCAATCATGTGTGACTAAAACTTAGCTTGCTTATTATCGAATGTTTCATAAATCCTTGGTACATTTCTACCCATGTATTCAACTGTCATAGCTTGTTGTACAGTGTGTGTAGTCCTCGCGTTTTCACCCTTTTTAGGGCAATCTCTGTACCTATGATCTCCGCCAAAACCCCAACATTGAATAGGTTTTTGCCTTGGCTTTTGTCCCACTGTCTTCATCATTCTAGGCTCCTTGGGAGTTGGTTTTCCTTGTACAATATTTCTGAAAAATGGTGGCTTAGTCTCCTTCTTCCTCTGTTCCACCTTGCTTTTCATTTTGTCTTCCCAAGCCTTTTGGAAAGTTATTCTTTCCCTTTTTTTTTATCATAAATACATTTAGTGCACCTTATGGTTTCCTCCAATGTCTTGGGGTAATCATATTGTATCTTGTCACTAATAAATGAGGGAATCCCACTTAGGTACCTCTGAATTTTAACTTGCTCATCCTTGATGAATGTGACATATTTTAGCAACTCTAAGAATATTCTTTCATGCTCATCTATTGTCATATTCCCAAGCTTGAGTTCAAAGAAATCCTTAATTTTCTTGTCATAGTATCTCTTTGTTAAGTATTTCCTTTAAAAATACCTCTTGAACTTCCTCCAAGTAACCTTATTTTCATCAATGTGTTGCACTTGCACGAATTGATCACACCACATCGATGCTTTTTCTTTTAGATGATAGATGGAAATCCTCCCTTCTACCTGCACAAAATAATTATGCAATTGGAAGTGCTTCCTCATACCCAAAAACCAGGTCTCCACATCTTCATCCTTCTTATGCTCACCATCAAAGGTATGAGGCTTGATCTTATTCATTTCTCTATGTAGCTCATCCACCTTGGTCCTCCTCTTATGCTTTCTGACAAGAGATGGACTTGAGCTACTACGCGATTTCCTAAATGAATGCTTTGGTGAGTGGTGATGATTCCTTTCAACACTTTTTAGTTTTCTTCTCTCATCATGAGGCCTGCGAATTCTTGACCTTCTTGACTATGTCTCCTTATCCATTTTCTTTTTTATTATGTCCAAGCTTTGCGAGAACTTGATATTGAAGTCATCTTGTTGCTCCTTGGATTTCATAAGCCTCTCATTATCAAATTTATAGATTTGAAGGAAATAATATTTGTTAGATGAATTCATGTGACAACTTCATGAAAACTCTACACCATTTTGTCAGAATCCTTTTCTTCTGATTTCTTGGATGATTTTAAAGTCCCAATTCCAAAACTTTTGGGTGAATAATTGGACTCTTTGTCCAAATATTTCCCATCGACTAATCCCTTACGCAATTATGAGTCTCGTGCAGTATATATCATGGTCGTTTGGAATTCATCCAAATACCCTTTTACTCTTTCCTTCTTCCTTTTGAAACCTGTGCATGCACTGCTATTCAACACATACCAATGCACAATGCCAATATTTAACATATACATTGTGTATCAGTTTTACAGATGCACCACAAGTTTTTCTCTGCGCAACACCAAATTTTTACTGCACACACCCACGCCTCATTGTTTTCTATGCATTTCCAGTGTCGCACCTCACAATGTCAAAAATTTAGCACCCACACTTGTGCATTCTTATTTTATGTGCACCATGGCCACGTTGTAATTCCAAATTCAACCACTTACCAGTCTGAATTTTTCCTTAAGTAGAAACTCGGCCCATGTAGGTTCAGTGTTGAAACCGGAGCTCTGATACCAATTTTTAACGTCCTCATTACAAATATGCTCTGATACCAATCTGTAACATCATTGTTACCAAACTGCTCTAATACCAATTTTCCACGTACCCATCCTCCTAGTTGGGTACCATCTCTGATACTACTGAGCAATGCTAATCCAAAATCTAGTGCACAAAATCTTCTCTATAACATTGGTTTGCGTGGAAATACTTGAAGTAACGTGCTCGACCCCAAGCTAGGTCGCACCACACAAAATTTCCTTTTCTGACACAACTTATAACAACGAAAGTAACACAGTAAAACTATGTGCACAAGCATATTGAGCACACATCATTATTGTGTGTGTAATCCATACTGAACATGTGATCACTACTGCGCATGCAACCATTCTAGTGTCACACACAAATTTTGTTCTCTTTGTGCACGCAGACTGCTTCCCTGCGTGCACAACCATTCTAACCTCACCTCGGAGACTCGTGACCATTATAAGGTTAAATTAACATGAATAACTAATAACAATTGTCATACTCTACATGTACGGCTACAAATGTTCAATATCAACATCAGACATACATGTGCAAGCAATATTATACATAATAACAACAATTACTTATATGCAACATCATACAAGAATTAAAACCATATGAGACATAGATAATTAAGCACAAAGTAAATGAGACAATCATATAAAAGAAACTTATCTTTTATGAAAATTCACCAACTGTTATCCGCAATTTTGGTCATTGTGATGATGTCATGATGATATTATGATGATAGAAAATCAAGCTCTTCACTAAGAATACTTTCCTGAAAGAAGTTACATTTGTCTGCTTCCAAAATCATGCTTTTAAGGGATGTTCGCAGGCTACCTATGTATTTTCCTGCGAGAATGCCTGATTCTCGCAGGCTGCTTTAAGCTGGGGTGCGAACCTCTCGCACTGTAACTAATAGCCAGGGTGCGAACATGTTCCAAAGGAAGGAAAAAGATAAGATCTTGAATCTTCTAGAAGGGAATCTTCTAGAAACATGAGTTGGCTTCGAATGGTTTTTGAAGTGCTGGCATTCCAGATATCTTGGGATCATTTCCTATCCAAGTAACTAATCTATCTTCTCCTATATAGTGAGGAGATTGCTCATGGAAAGGGTTAAGCAAGTTAGAAGCAAGCTAGCAAAGGATTGATTGGAGAACTAATGCAAGACTGTATGGAGGACTGATGCTACAGCAGCAAGAGACTACAACAAGGTCATTAAAAGTGGTTGATTTTCTTCATGCATGAGCAAGTGTGTGTGTCAGATCTAGGAGCCATCGGAAGGAGACCTATGACATCAAGGCTCAGGTTGTAAGTTTCACTTTCAATTAATTCAATACAACAATATGTCCCTTTCCCATAAAGATGATATCACTACATTGCATAACTCCTTGATCATATGTATAGAGTAGATATTGAATATATTAATCTGCCTTTACTTCGATTGGTTTGAACTGTTGTGATCTGAACGGGACAAGAGCATCGGAGTGAAGCTTGGAACAACAGAGACCTAAGGAAATCGTTCATAAGGTATGTCCATAATCCTTACCTCTTAGTTCATTCAATAGGCTAGATCTAGGGAAAGTGTATTATTCTGTCCTGTTTTGTTCTAGATCCAGGTGGATCTAGGGAGATCAGTTTGTGTCCGCACTCACGGATTTATCCTGAAACAAAATTGGCGACTCCACTGGGGACCATCCCTTGTTTTCTTTATGGTTTTTTGAATTTTCAGTGGCCATTTGATCTATTTGCATTTTTCTCCTGTTTTGTCAGTGTTTGAGTCCTCAGGATATCCTGAGAGACCTTCTGGGTCTATAAGCCAACTTGAATTTTGCATGCATTTTCAAATTTTTCATTAGTTTCAGGGATTCTTGCACTGTATCCATTGACAGCCTGCGAGAACCTTTCAAGTTCGCACTTTGCATATATAGTCCAGTGCGAACCCCTCGCACATTGCTCCACAGTGGCCTACGAGAACACTAGATTCTCGCACTGTGTATCATTGCTGGCCTGGGAGCAGATTTTTGAAAATTTTGGAAATGGATTTTTGACTTTTTCAATTGCTCAGAACAGTTGATTTGTGTCTTTTTGGCTTATTGGGTCATTGACTTATGCATCTCTTGTTGTAGTTTGCTTGCTGGAACAGATTTAGGGTTTCTAGGTCTTTCTTTCTTTTGGTAGCTTGACTTTCGTTTCTTGACTCTGTTTGGCATTTTCTTTCTCTCCGGCTTCTGGAGTTGAGTGTGTCTGATTGACTAGGAACCAGTGATTGGTAGAGAGTCAAGCGCTTTGTGTTTCTCATGTACTCGGTGGTTCGAAAGGACAATTTTCATTTGCATTGAAGAACTCATTGGTTTGCTTTTTGTTTTTACTTTCGTTGAAAGTTTTGGATTGGGTTGTTTGTTTGGGTCTATATGATTTGGTTTTATTTTCTCGTTAGTTAGAGTTCTTCTTGGAAAGTGAAAAACAAGTTTTCTTTCAAGAGTTTGTTTTTACCTTTTCAAAAACATTGAAAATCAAGTTTTTAGAGTTTGTCTGAAAAAGACATATGGAAATCGTTCATTGATATATGATTGTTTACATTGGCATCTGAACGGAAATTGAGCATTGCACTTGCATTGTAGTATTGAGATTGATTTGGAAGATATTCTCTCTCCCGTAACTAGGATTCATGGAATGAAAAGATTTATATTTCATCATCGTCCTTGCATTTTTGGGTCAGAGTCATACATCACGAGTTTCACTTCCGTTACCTTTGAGTAAACAACAGCTTTAAAAAAACATTGTGTAATATTAAAATTGATCTAGTAACTCTTTTCTAAGGCTCTTTTACACCAACATTTAGCTAGGCTAGTGCTTTGGAGTAGGAAGAGAGATACACTCTCCAAAAGCTAAAAAACACATAATAGCATCTTGAGTTAGGGAGTGTAAAATTCCATTGGCAGCATATTGTCCTGGGAAGCCCTTCTAAAACAAGGGTCAAGCATCAGGTCGCATTGGTGTTGGCAGAGTTACTAACCCTGCTTTGTTGACATTGGTGTAGAGATTGCACGTATTACGGGGATCACTCTGAGGTATACCCACAATTATTAGTGGAATCCTTTGAGTTGGTTTCGGGCTAGATACCCTGCCTTTGCATGTGGATCGGACTGACGACTGTTCCCCCAGGCTGTACTGTTGTTTGTGGTGACCTTAGTGGCTAATCTTTCTAGGTTCTTACCCAAGGTGACTGTGGAGGGGAAAGTCTTCACGGTACCTGGAATTGACATTGATCAAACTCACTCGGGTTCCTTGGAGGGTATACCCACGATTATGTGTGGGAGCTTGCACCAGGGCATAAGTCTGTTAAGCAAGTCGTCAACGTAACTTTTCCACCTTATCCCCGCCCCTTCTCATCTCATCGTTGCGATGTTGGATTTCATCACCAACTAGTGGCTTCGATATTAGAAGGTATTGTTTGCTTGGTGATTGCTTCTAGATTTTGTTTACTAGTGTGTGTTGATTGTTTCTCGAAGTTGACCATGGGATTTTCGTTGGGGAATTTGTTACTTGTTTACAATTTCTCCCCCACGATGTTCACGTAGGATGCAAGGTTTGTCCCCGGAGCATCCGGAAGCTTCACAACCTTTGCATACAGCAACACCGGAGGATACCCCTAAGGAATCTCCTCGTCCGGGTGAAATCCCCCTGGTTACTCTACCACACGTGGACGTAAGTGACGTCCCAGAAGTCTTTACACCACCTCCACAAGTAGAACCCACTGATCCTCTTGCTGAATTTCGAATTACCAATACTATAGAGGACTATCGCATTCGTCGTGGTGAACGACCTGTTGGACGATTAAATCCTTCTGAAGAAACCATTGTTACATCCTCTGAATCGACTGCTGGGCCTTCTCACGGTGTAGTTGGCCAAGATCCTTTTTGGTCAGGTGATTTCCGACAAGTCCTGTTTGGTACTGAGTCACCTCCTGTTTACGAAATCAACCCTCCTGTGTCTCCTGAGATAGAAACTACACCCGAAACTACCACTTATCATTTTGTTCTCCCTCCCGAGATGGCCCATCTCGCGAATAATACAAGTGTCCAAACCAAAATTCCTGTAACTACTCTTGCCCCTATCAACACCCAGCGAATGCCTAAGGTCAACCCGAATTTACCCCCTGGTTACCATGCGTTGAATCCTTTGTTGAATGTTTCCCATCAAATGCCTCCACAAACCCCAGCTGGTTCTCTAGGTGGTCCTCAGTTTCCTGGGCATCCTATTCCCGGTTTCATCCCAACACTCCCTCAGTTTCCCACTGGAAATATTAATACTAGTAGCACTATCCCAACTGTTGCGCCAAACTTGCACATTCTGGTTGGTGGACAGGGTAGTATGATTCCCTTTCCCTTTCCGGGACATAATACAGTTACTACACAACCTACAGTTGGTACACAACTCCCGGGGGGATTATACCTATGGTAGGGGGACCAACCTCTCCTTTTGGGCAAAACATACCTCTTGAGTTGGCCCAGTATTGGCAACAGCTTTTACGAAATATACCTCTTGCTGGGGGGCAAGCAACAGTCCCTCCTGTAGGCCAACAGTATCCAGGTGTGACTAATCCTATTTGGGGTTCGGGTCAAACTTCTCAACCTTAGGTCCCTACTCAAACTCAAGGTTCTAATCCTTGGGGCTACTACCCTATCCAGCCACCACCAAACCAACTCGGAGCTTCCCTCTACGGACAGTCTACTTATGCTCCTACTGGTCTGCCAATGGGGATTCCACCCCGAAGTCATCAGTACCTGCAAGTGAATCGGCAGTTGCCTTTTCTTGCTACTTTGGATTTTCCCGATTTGTCTAGGATTCTCAACGATCCTATCCGTCACTCTCCCTAATGGCCTGCTATTCTTGCAAAGCTTCCATCGGACATACCGAAATTCGATGGCAAGGCAGGAGAGGACCCTAATAATCATGTCATGACTTTTCATTTATGGTGTTCATCTAATTCGTTAATGGACGACTCCATTCATCTCCGTCTTTTTCAACGAACCCTCACTGGAGCTGCTGCGAAGTGGTACATTGAGTTACCACAAGGTTTCTTTTTCGATTTTCACACCCTTGCTATGGATTTTCTCACACATTACCAGTTACCGATCCGCTACGATACTGGGACTGATATTTTAACTTCCTTCAAACAAAATACAAGCACTCATATATCTGATCATATTCATGAGTGGCGAAGGAGGCGACGTCTCATTAAAATTGAGCTTCCCGATCAGTTACTGGAAGAGTGGTTTACAAAATCTTTTGTGAACAAAATTGGTAAAGACATTGCTATGGGCAGTGTTGTTACAGAAGAGCAGGCTATAAGTTGTGCTCAGTATCTTGATCTCGTTTATTCGCAAACGGGAACTCTTTATGATCTCTTACCGGACTTGCCTCGTCCTGGTACTTCCACCGCTTCGACCACCCCAGCTGCTTCACATGCAGTCGATGGTGTGATTGGGACTACTCATGCCCAATCACATTTTGTTTCAACCACGACCCCTAAATCCAATTCTTCTAATGTTCAAAATGCTCTGTCTCTTGCTCCTCCCACTGGTAAAACCTCTGAAGTGAACGTTGTTCAGTCTACGCCGACCGGTAAGAGAAAATCCAAGAAAGGGAGAGGCAAGAATAAGGAGAGTAAAAATAATAATCCGAATGAACAAACCAAAACCCCCCTATTGAAGACCGGGATAAGCGCAAACCACGCTACCCTTGCCTTATCTATGGTGACGATCACTACACGAAGGATTGTCTGAGACGTGATGAGGTTAACAAGTTCCTTCAAGGATAGACAAAATCCTCTACGCCGACAGTCTTATCCCAACCCTTCCCATCTCAACAACAAGCTTCGTTGGTCATCCATGACCAACCCTCTACTTCTACATCATCTTATGTTTTGATGTGCACCGGTGATTCCAAGAAAGACAATGTTGCACTTACCACTAGAGCTAAAGACTATACTCCTTCTAAGGAGAAGGTTGACGACTTACCTCCTGATCTGGTACAACCCTCTCCACTGAATCCATCTGCAAGCGGTCCTCTTCATCTCGAACGACAGAGCCTCAATACAGTTATACGACCACCCCCGAAAGGTGTCATTAAGAAATCGACATTCAATCCTCATGCTCGTGCGGCCCAGAACTATAGCATTGTCGAAGATCTGGCCCAAGCACCTTCAGCGATGTCTGCTTTTGAAGTCCTTCAATATTGTCCTGCACAACGAAGGGCTCTGTTGAAAGCTATAGGTGGAATTGATCCCACAGATACGAATTTGATAGTCTTTGACTTGGAATACCATATTCCTAGGTTACCCCCACAGCTTGTGTTTCAAATACAAGTTGTTGTCGCTGACAAGAGCATTTGTCGGACTGTCGTAGATGAGGGGGACTCTATGTGTGTAATGTCTTTTTCTTGTTGGAAAGCCATTGGCTCTCCCCCTTTAAGTGAATCACAAAACACTTTGAGAGCCTTCAACGGCTCTGATTTTAAGCCTTACGGCGTTCTCCCGTCATTGCCTGTTACTCTCGAAGGTAAGACCGTCCAGGTTGAAGTGGAAGTTTTCGATGCTCCCCTAGATTACAATCTTCTACTTGGTCGTAGTTGGGTCGATTCTATGCGTGTTGTTGTGTCAACCCTTTTCCATGTCCTACGATTTCCTCACCAAGGAAAAGTGGTTACGGTTGATCAACTAGCCTTCTTTAATGATGATACTCGCACTGGCAACGTGCCGTTCATAGCTAAAACCCCACCGGGTTACGAGAATGTTGGAGTCGGTCTCTTAAAAGACTCTTCATTAATGGGTACTTTTCCCATACCACCACCACCCGATATTCCACGCCCGTTAGTGGCTTCTATTAATATGATCTCTTATGTGCCTCATGAACTCCCTGTGTTTGACGACCCTTGGATAGTCCCTGATCCTGGAGATCATGTTCATTTCGGCGACGTCATGCCGTTAAGTCCGGTTGAGTCTGCTTATCAAACCATTCAATCGGAAACCCTTACTACTTCTTCTTTTGACGAGTTGTCTCCTGATCCTTTCTGTGTCATCTTCCCTACTGACGAGATGATTATGTTCGTCCTAGATGACACCCCTTGGGATGATGGACATCATCGTTCCATCCTATTTCTGGAACAACAGACTCTCGAGAATTATCAGCGGATTTCGACTCCGTTGACCGTTGTTGTTGTATCTGTTGTTCCCCAATCTACACACGAAGTGTTCACAGAAGGGAACCTCAGCAACATTTCTCCCACGATACCCATTGATATTTCAGTTAAACCTGGGATAGTCGAGAACGTTCATATTGGAGCTTTGTGTTCTCCCGAGGAAATTGTCACTTATACTTCCTTGTTTAAATAATTTCACGATATCTTTGCCTAGAGTTACGAAGAGATGTCGGGTATTGACCCTACTATCATTGTTCATGAAATCAAGACATACCCCGGAGCTAAACCAGTTCGGCAATGCCTCCATCCTGTCCATCCACGTAAAGCGGCAGCCATTAAACTCGAAGTTGAAAAACTTCTTAAAGCCGGTTTTATTTATCCCGTGGCATTGACAGATGGGTTTCCAACCCTGTACCGATTGATAAGAAAGGCGGTAGTATACGCGTTTGTGTTGATTATCGGGATATCAACAAAGATTGTCCAAAGGACAATTTTCCAACCCCTTTCGTTGACCAGATCGTCGATGACTGTGCCGGTAGTGAAATCTTTTCCCTCATGGATGGATTTTCCAGCTATAATAAAATCAATATCGCTCTTGAGGACCAACATAAAATGGCTTTTATTTGTCCTTGGGGTACTTTCGCCTACAGAAAACTCCCTTTCGGTCTAAAGAACGCAGGTGCAACGTTCCAACGTGCTATGTCTTACGCATTTCACGATATCAAGCATATCGTTCAACCTTATTTGGACGATTTGTCAGCTCACTCTTTACGTCGAGTCGATCACCCTACTCATCTCCGAGCAATTTTCGTTCATTGTCGATTCTATTGCATTCGCTTCAATCCTCATAAATGTGTCTTTTGCGTAGAATCCGGCCGTCTCCTTGGTTTCATTGTTTCACGCCATGGGATCCGGGTAGATCCTATCAAGGTCGAGGCGATTCTTAATC
This sequence comes from Picea engelmannii, assembly GCA_009831015.1. Classification (NCBI taxonomy): domain Eukaryota; kingdom Viridiplantae; phylum Streptophyta; class Pinopsida; order Pinales; family Pinaceae; genus Picea; species Picea engelmannii. Next base: position 465,222 of record ML777310.1, on the reverse strand, counting down.
TCCCTCCTCCTTCTTCTTTACGCCAGTTACAAAGTTTGCAGGGGAAAGCAAACTTTCTTCGTCGCTTCATCCCGAATTACGTTGATATTACTCAGGGTTTTACACATCTTCTAAAGAAAGGTTCAGAGTTTGTCTAGGATAAGATTGCTAACAATGCTTTTGAAGCCTTGAAATTGTCCCTCACAAAAGCTCCTCTTCTTTTCCCTCCGGATTATAGTAGAGATTACTTTCTTTATCTAGCTGTGTCCGAGTATACTATCGGCATGGTCCTCGTTCAAGAAGATGATAACCACGATGAACATGTTATCTATTACTTGAGTAGAAGTTTATCATCTACGGAAATCAAGTACCAACATGTTGAAAAACTGGCTTTGGATGTTGTTCAAGCAGTTCAACGTTTTCGTCATTATATTCTCTCCAGGAAGACTACATTGATTTCACACTGTAACCCCATGCAACATATATTGACACGTCAATTGTTGGGGGGCAAGTAATCCAAGTGGATTTTTATTCTCCAGGAGTTCAATTTGGAATACGATCGCGCTACGTCGAAGAAATCCCTAGTTTTCGCTGAGTTAATTTGTGATTTTACCCACACTGCCACGGAAAAGGTAGCAGTTGATTTGTTACCTGACGATTCACTTTTCCTTATCAATACCGATGATATTTGGTACAGAGATATCATTATCTATCTCCAAACTCAAACTTTCCGGCCGGTTTTGTCCAGTAACGAACGACGTCGCGTCCGTTATCAAGCACGTCATTATATTATCCTCGGTGATACTCTTTACCTTCGAGGCATTGACTCTGTCTTTCGACGTTGTTTGACTTTTGAAGAAGCTGAGAAATCTTTGAATGACTTCCATTTAGGAGCATGTGGTGGTCATATGTCTGGGTATGCTACTACCCAGAATATCTTGCGCGCAGGTTACTTTTGGCCTTCCTTGTTTCATGACTGCATTACTGTTGTTCAGAAGTGTCATGCCTTCCAGACCTATAATCAAAAGATTCGGTCGCATCCTGCTCCCCTTCATCCTGTGGTCTCAGTAGGTCCTTTCGCTAAATGGGGCATTGATTTCATGACATGTCACCCTCACTCAGTCGGGGGGCATGGTTATATTATAGTAGCTGTGGATTATTTTACTAAGTGGGCCGAGGCGATGCCGACATTTGATAATACTGGGAAGACTGCAGCGTTATTTATTTTCAACCATGTCATCACTCGTTTTGGTGTTCCTTACGCTATTGTTACCGATCACGGTAGTCATTTTAGGAATTATATGATGTCTGAACTTACAAAGAAGTTGGGCCTTCGTCATGATAGCTCAACGCCCTATTATCCACATGCTAATGGCCAAGTCGAAGCCATTAATAAGGTTCTCATCACTATGATTTGACGGATGATAGGAATACATAAAACCAGCTGGCACACCATGTTATTTCCGGCATTATGGGCGTATCATACATCTGTTAAATCTGCCACGAGATTCACGCCTTTCCGATTAGTTTATGGCATGGAAGCCATTCTGCCAATAGAATGTGAGATACCGTCTTTGAAACTAGCTGTAGAACTCTTACCTAATACTTCTTCCGAAGAGGAACGTCTGTTGTATTTGATGCGATTAGACGAGACTCGTCGTGACGCTACTCTTGTAATAGAAGCCCAGAAGAAATGTGTTAAGGCACAGTATGACAAGCATGTCAAACCTCGTGTCTTCTCTGAAGGAGATATTGTTCTTCTATATGAACAAGATAAAGATGTCCTAGGAGCCAGGAAATTCGAACCAGTGTGGTGTGGGCCTTACATTGTTAGCAGAGTGTTGGAAAAAGGAGCGTATGAACTAGTTGATTATGATGGTGTACTTTTGAGTGAACCCAGGAATGGGTTGTACTTAAAGAAGTACTACGCATAAGTCATTTGTGCATGAGTACTTGTATTTTATGTATCATACTACGTGAGTGTGTTACTTTAGTTTTGTTTTTTGACGTTATCTGGTCTCTACCCTTACGTGACGTTGTGTTTGATTGCCAGATGTCGGATTTTTCGCTACCTTACATTGGCTTCACCGACAGTGCTAGCCGTAGTACTCGGAACTTAGCTTTCGTTGCATGGGCAATCTATGCCCCGACAAACGAACTCATATCTCTACGAGGTATATGTCTTGGTCGAGAAACCAAAAACATCGCAGAGTATAGCGCCATGGTTGAATTACTGGTTGATGCTATCTCTCTCGGAATTCGTCATTTGGTTGTCCGACTTGACTCGCAATTGGTAGTACTACATCTCAGTAATGTATATTCTATTCGAAGTCCTACTTTATTAAGGGTATACTTGCGGATTCGCCTCTTGGAACGACATTTTGATTACATAGAATATCAACACATTCCTAGATGTCTTAATACATTGACTGATGCTTTAGATAATTATGTATTGGACATGCATTTAAATCACTTATAAATCAAACACATTAAATTGCACACAAATGTAAAGTAAGCCGGTAGAAACCATGTATATATAACGATCAAAGTTTGTTTTTACAAAATGTGTCTGAAGACCAAAATATCAAAATTTGAAGCTCCTGGCTTCTACAAAGTGACATCACTAATGATGTTCACGATAGCACACGTCCTAGCACCTCTGTGGAGCAAGCGACCCATAGAGGCAGAGACTCCCACAGTGTGACGTTGATCGTGTCGTGGAATATCCTCCAGAGTCATGTCTGGAACGTCTGCCATCAAACCCTCTAAGTTCTGCTCCACTGTCAGATAGTCCTCAGCGTACCATGGAACTGCTACTGCTACCTCTCCTCGATGCTGGACAGGAGAACTACCAGCAGCTCTGTATGCCCCAACGTCTGTGTTATCAACAAGAATTTGGTGTTAGTCTTTGGATAAAACCATAAAAACAAAAACATTCAAATATGTTAAAAATACAAAAACATTTAAAAAATAATAGAATTGGTGTACTTCTTACCGAGGTCTCCCCATTGTGCATCCTCAGGCAGTGCAAGGTCAGGATCACCACGGAAATCTAAGCCAGCATACGCATAATCTTCTATCATCAGAACCTGGCCTTGAAGCCAGTCAAAGAAGAGATCCTCATACCTGACGATCGGTCCTGCCACATGTCTAGCCATGAGTTGAAACCATCGTAACATCCATGGATCCCTGGGACCTGGAAAGTGCCACTCTGCCTGAAGTCTAAACACAGGAACCCTCTCACAGAAGAAAGACAGCAGCAATGATCCATAACCAAATTGTTTTAGTTCCCCACACCTGCATTTGGTCAGTTGTTTTTTGAGACTGCGTAAAACTGCGTCAGCCCAGTTGAAGACCCGGGGCTCAGTACACTCGATGGCATACTGAAAATATCTCTGCAGAGCCATATGTGGGGCATCACTTCCTGCCATCCGAGCGATAGTGAAGAGAATGGTACGGAGATTTATATCAGTCACTCCCCAAATGGCCACTTTCCCTTTTTGTCGTTCAGCCTCAGGCACGCAGTACTCTCAGCAATACTCACTCATTTTTTAAACCACCCCTTCGGCTACCAGTCACACTGACATAGGACCCTCACCTGGATAGCCCAGTCAAGAAATAGATGTCCTCAATGTTGATAGTCAATGTGTGAGCTCCGACATTAAAAACATGTTGATCCGGATCCCACATCCGGACTAAGTGTTCTAGCAATCGAACTTGGGCTCTCATGCCCGGTATGTGGAAATACTTCAAGAGACCGCAATCTCTTAAGGAAGCAATGGTCGGAGGGTGATTTTTGGCATTTGCATTATCATCCTCGTGTTCCCGTTCTCTCCATTCGAGCACCATTATGATGGTTATAAACCTGCATAGGGAACATATGAAGATGGTTAAAACTCTCTTTCATGGAATAAACCTTTTTTATCGGCTAAACATTACAAACTTTTTTGAACTTTGCGTTGTTCGCAGGTGACCTATGGCACACAGTGCGAACTTCTCGCATGCTGCCTTAGGCCCGCCTGCGAGAAAGAGGGATTCTCGCAGGCCCCGTATGGGCAGCCTGCGAGAATCCCTCTACACGCATAGGGTTTCAAAAATTAACTCAAAACTTGGAATTTAACCAATGAAATCATGAATTTGAACCATGAAAAGATAAAGCATGGAGAGATTACCAAAACTTCGCAGACGGCTCGAATAATGATGGCCCGAAGCTCCCGAAAATCGACGATGAAGGTAGAAGGTAAAATGGAAGTTTTTGCACTCAAATGGTAAAAGGGTAAAATGATATGGTAAAATGTGTTATGGATTTATTTTATTTACTTTTTACCATGTTTAAAGTGGGTTTTTTCATGTTTATTCATTATTTTACCCTAATTACTAATATGGAAGTGAGTAAAATGACTTGCAAGTACCCAATACAGATGATTATGAACAAAAACTTTTGCGGTGTGGTGTGATTTTGTTTGTTTCCTATGGTTTTGATATAAAACCTCAAGCGCCTTTTATCCGTTCTTGCGCTTGTCAAAAATATAAGAACGTGATCGAGCGTTGTTTTATCTCTTTTCCGGGCTCGCTGTGGTTACACGAAAAAGGAACCCCCCTAGAGTTAACTTTAAGCTCTTTTCTGACTCTCTAAACAGGAAAAGATTGCCGAGCGATCTTGCTATTTTCATGCTCATTAAAGTATTTGAAGTATGCGTCCCTCGAGCGATAGTTTAACCATTTTTCGGTCTCGTTGGAATATTGTACGAAAAAGGAACTGAGAGAGTTCTCTTTTGAGTGTTTTTTCAAACTCTATAATCTTGAAAAACCTTCGAGTTTGATATCTCTGGACTCATTAAACAAACATTGACAGACCCGTGATGGGATCGAACCACTCCTTCCTAGGGTTCGTTAACAATACTCAGAGGGACTCGTCCGAAGGATGAGCATATATTAACAAGCATATGTGATCCTCTTCAAGCTTGTGTAAAAATAAAGAGGTACTTGCCAGAAATGGTGGGGGAAAATTTGGGAAAGGGATATGTTTCATCTTTGTGTTAATTGGCAGTTAGTGTCTCTCTTGAACATGACACCCCCTATTGATCATTTGAAGTCAATTTGGGAAATCCATTTTTCTCTCATTCGATTTAATAACAAGGTCTTTCCATGAGTCATCTTTGAGTCAATGCTGCCAAATCATTGGTCGTGTCATTCATATGTTCAAGAGTTGTCCGTCTAAAATCTCTATTTGAGTCGGCCATCTGCAGTTATCCTTTCATTCCGTGTCGGCCTTCCCTGTGTCCAAAGTCCAATTGCCATATACTCGGTTTCACTTTCAAACTCTATTACTCATTTCGTGTCACTGATGGGGGATACATCAAGGCCCTCCTGTGACGAGACTTGTTCCGTCGACTTCAACACATTATCCGGAATCAAGACTTATAAATTATTTAGTACCTTGGAGCTTGCATGCCTCAATGGAAAGTTTCTCGCTTTCGATAGTGGGTTTACATCATTGACCCCTGATCAAAAGATTATGTCGGGTGTTCGACATCAACTCATTTATTCGCACTCAATGGATTGTACTATAGTACCTTGGGAGTCATTGACATCAATCGTGATTTCCCTCACGCTTGTTAACGATTACATCAATGACCGGTAATCAAGTGGTTTCTACCATGTTTGACTTCGACACATGTAATCACATGGTTAGATTCATACTCTGGGCGATGAGATTGAAGACCTGGATATTGTCTTTATGGTCCAGGTTGCGATGGAGTATGTATGATTTGCGACACATAGATCCACTGTGTATGTTTCGTGGCTATGTCGTCTTGATTAAAATCTATCACACAGATCCACAGTGTATTCAGGTGGCTGTGCTATGTTATGACTGCATGGATCCACAGTGTATGATTGGTGGCCATGACCTTTGTTTATGATGTCATCAGTTTGTGATCTTAGTATGGGAATCCCTACCTCAAGAATTGGTATACATTATATTCTACTAATGCTTGGATGTTTGCAGGTTTTATATTAGATGTGCTCTTGGTTCTCGACAGACACATGCAGCTTACAAAGTCTATTGACTGTCACTGATTCCACTCTCAGACTTTGGGGGGCATTMTGTTATCTGCAATTTTGGTCATTGTGATGATGTCATGATGATATTATGATGATAGAAAATCAAGCTCTTCACTAAGAATACTTTCCTGAAAGAAGTTACATTTGTCTGSTTCCAAAATCATGCTTTTAAGGGATGTTCGTAGGCTACCTATGTATTTTCCTGCGAGAATGCCTGATTCTCGCAGGCTGCTTTAAGCTAGGGTGCAAACCTCTCGCACTGTAACTAATAGCCAGGGTGCAAACATGTTCCAAAGGAAGGAAAAAGATAAGATCTCGAATCTTCTAGAAGGGAATCTTCTAGAAACATGAGTTGGCTTCGAATGGTTTTTAAAGTGCTGGCATTCCAGATATCTTGGGATCATTTCCTATCCAAGTAACTAATCTATCTTCTCCTATATAGTGAGGAGATTGCTCATGGAAAGGGTTAAGCAAGTTAGAAGAAAGCTAGCAAAGGATTGATTGGAGAACTAATGCAAGACTGTATGGAGGACTGATGCTACAACAGCAAGAGACTACAGCAAGGTCATTAAAAGTGATTGATTTTCTTCATGCATGAGCAAGTGTGTGTGTCAGATCTAGGAGCCATCGGAAGGAGACCTACGACATCAAGGCTCAGGTTGTAAGTTTCACTTTCAAATAATTCAATACAGCAATATGTCCCTTTCACATAAAGATGATATCACTACATTACATAACTCCTTGATCATATGTATAGACTAGATATTGAATATATTAATCTGCCTTTACTTCGATTGGTTTGAAATGTTGTGATCTGAATGGGACAAGAGCATCGGAGCGAAGCTTGGAACAACAGAGACCTAAGGAAAGCGTTCATAAGGTATGTCCATAATCCTTACCTCTTAGTTCATTCAATAGGCTAGATCTAGGGAAAGTGTATTATTTTGTCCTGTTTTGTTCTAGATCCAGGTGGATCTAGGGAGATCGGTTTGTGTCCGCACTCACGGATTTATTCTGAAACACCAACTGCGTGCAGAAATCATACGTTCCTCCCGGCCATAGACTATGTTTCTCATAAAATTTCAACAACAGGTCACCCCTAAGTTGGGGATTAAACTACGCTAGGGAAAAAGGATTCCTAATGCCAAGCTAAGGTCTGATAATCAATAGAATTGTTCAGTCCAAGGTGCCCAACTATTGCAACTAGCTTACAGTCTCTCATTCGCCACATGCATGTCCAACCCTAGGAAGTGTGCCCCTTCTCTTCTCAACAGTCCCTCGACTTCCCCACTTCCCTTCTAGGGCTTTAGCAATAGGCTGGACAGGAAGTCTCAGAGCCCTGCAACTAATTCCCAACGCACCAAGGAACAATTCCCAGCAAAACTCTCACTTGGAGATAATGCTCACTGGCCTAACAACCTACCTCTTCGACAACAAATCTCTCACCTGGAGAGAATTCTCACGGGCATGACAACCTGAATCTTTGACAAAAAATACTTTGGTTATCATATAAAAAATCCCTTTATAATATTTTCTCTCTAGATAAGATAATGGTTGACTTTCCTTAGATGTTCTGACCCCTTCTGCCCATGAGAAATTAATGAATCCCCGAAAATACACTAAGGCCAACAATATATATTGCATACCTTAAATTGGACTCTTGTTACCTTCAGAATTATCTTTAGCTACATCGTGACTTGTTCCCATCCCTTAAGAACTTAGGATAAATAAATATTCATAAATTGCACTTTTCAGAAATATTAATAAAATATTCCCTTGGACTTAAGTCCCCCTTGGCTTAGCCCCAACTTTTCCCTTTTTTGATGGAGTTTATCCCCCTTCTCTTTTTGTTTGATCTATTTATGCACAACGATGTGATATTATTAATAACTTGAGTGTGATTACATTTTACAAGGATAAACGCACTGGCCTATTTGCATCCCAAATTCAATACTTATGTCAAAGGAGCAATTCAAAGAAAAGTTGGAATTATTGAAGACTGCATCAACTGAGAGAATTTATAGCTTGTCTGAGTATTCAAAATTAGAAGTTGAAATTTGGTTAGTTAGTTATGTAAGGGAAAATGAAGATATTGAGGATACACTACACCAAATTTCAATTGACTTCAGAGATCTGGAAAGTTCGTTATTATACATAAAAGTAAGGCAAGAAATAATTGTTGCAACAATGAGAGATTATATTGATAATTGGTTAAAGAAGGCCTTAACTAAAATAACCGAACCAGATCAAGAAGAAGCAGTTACAACTAGTTGAGGAATTCCAGCAAAGGAAAATACAAAAGGCACATCAACAAGTAGATAGAGAGAAGAGAATTCATCACAGTAAGTAAATTGATCACTTTTCATAACTCCTTATCTTTCTTACTTCTCATTTAGAAATCATCCAATTGTGTATTTTCATTTCTTGAGAACCCATAATTGATTTTTGATTGTCTCCTTTTCCTTCTTTCAGGTTCATCCTTGTTCTACTTTCTTTATGGTCCATGTGAGCCCCATCCCAGTCCGTTTGGATGATCGCAATCCTTTTATTTTATTGTAAAACAAACTATTATTTTTGAACTACCAAGAGAACTATTTTGGGGTGTAATTTCAATTATTTCTTAAACTTTAAGTTTATGAGCACGAGATTTTTGAAGTGCACCTATCTTTTTCACTTCTATTTTGAAAGAATACTCTTTTAAAGTTCTCTATAATTGTGGACTATTATCTTTCCCTCTTATGAATGTGATCAAATTTTATTATGTTTTGATGGATGTGAGGAATGTTCTATCTTCATATTATGGTTTTTTTATTCTTGTATAATATTTTGTACATATATTTATTTTAGTCTTGAAAAGATTCTTGGTCCTTCTCTCAGGAACTTTGTTCTATGTGAATGTGTTTTCATCTTTCCTTTATATTTACAAAGAAATAAAGATTTTGGGTCTATTGTTTAGCATTTCCCATTTTGATTGTCTAATTTAAGAACATTCAAGCTATATCTTTCATACCATAATAGAGGAGTACCACCTCTATAAAAAAATAGGGGGATATTTTATCCTTGTGAGGTTGTTGTTTTGATTTTGATCAATTTGAACATCAATAATTGTATAAACAAAGTGTAGGAAAAATAATAAGTACAAGGAAAGAACAAGAAGGGAGTATTGAGTCAATACATGTTGTGGAAAGTGCATATCAAGCTTTTAAAGAACTAGGATAAAGTTTTGAAGAATTTGAAGAATTTGAGAAGTGGGAAATTTCTTCATCCTCCTCCTTTGGACTACCTTCCCTATCCATTATGGTTGAAGATAGAGCAGAAGAAAGAGTTGAAGAAGAACACACATTATTTGAGTTTCCTATATTGGAAATAGGGGAGTAAGTGAGAATGAATATTATTAGTGGAACTACTCTTATTCACTTCCATGGAACAATCATCGAAGATCCATACACTTTTATTTTCAAATTTGAATTCATTTGCAGGACCTTTGACTACAAAAATGATGCTCAAAAAATGAGGTTGTTCCCTCCTACTTTAGAGGAAGTAGCCCTTTGATGGTTTATGGGCCTTGATAGACATAGTAATTGAACATGGGAAATAATCAAGGATCTTTTCACCAAAAAATATTTGGAATATTGTAAATCATAGAATACTAAAACCCACACATAGAATCTTACTCCTTAGTAGGAAAAAAAACAATAAAAGACAATCCACCTTTCCTAGAAAGTTAGGCCCGACCTAAGCCTCCAATCCAACCTGAATTTGATTTTTCATGGGAACTCAAAAAATATGTTAAAATACCCTTGATTTAGGCCATTAAGGATGTACCTATTTATAGAAAATCTAAAAAGGAACTATTCCTAAAAAAACTAGGAAGAAAAAGAAAAGATCCATAAACTATCCATGTCATTGGACAACTTGTTGATATTATGCTTGGAAAAGTGCTTGTTCCTAAATAATATTATCTAGGTAGCCCCATAGTGAGTATTCATGTTGCTAATAAATTGATGCAAACACCTTGATTGAATTAGGAGTAGCCATAAATGTCATGACAAAGGATACATTAAAGAAACATAAGCTTTGAAGACTCTTGAGACAAACCCATATTGTCCTTAAAATGGTTGATAGATCCATTTTCAAGTTAGCACAAATTCTAGAAGATACTATAGTCTCAATGGAATCCTAGGAGTACCCTGAATATTTTATGGTTTTACAAACAAAATCAGGATTATGAGTTAATCCTATAATTCTTGGAAGACCTTGGTTGGAAACTATTGATGCTTACATTGGTTGTAGAGATGATGATATGACCATTTTTTATGGCCAATCCCACAAGAATATAACACTATATCTACCATCCAAGCCATTCTTAGTAGCTATAAAAACGTTATGGATTGAAGATGAAGAAATGGACACATACTTTGAGGAACTTTCTAAAGCCATTCTCACTATTGATAGATCCCTAACCTTGAAAAACTTGGATGAAGATACCATAATCTCAAATTTCATGCAAAACTTCTATCCTCCATAGTTTCAAATTAATTTAAATCAAGAACATGATGATGAAAATAACCACAATAAAATTCTAATGGATGCAAATTCAACCAACATTATATGCTCCATAGAGATATCCATTGCAAAACTACCCAATTCATTATCCATTGCAGTAGAATTCTTTCCTGGTAAAACTCTAAACATCAATATCCAACTAAACCCTCCTCGGTGACCGATGAAACTACTACAAACACATTGCATAACATTTGCATGGGAGTACGACGATATGATATGCATTGATCTAAATATTTTTAAGCATCGTCTACATCAATGAAAATACTCATCCCATTCGATAGCCTCAATGTTGAACGAATCCACCCCTCAAGGACATTATTAGAATAGAGCTACAAAAACTCTTAGATGACAATTTTGTCTACCCCATTTCAGAAATCCAATGGATTTCTCCACTAGCTATAGTTACAAATAAAGGATGAAAATGAAGAGTATGTATATACTACATGGAGCTCAATAAAGAAACAGGGAGATATCACTTCCCCTTACCATTCATTGATCAGGTATTGGATACACTACCAAGAAAAAATATTTGTCTTTCTTATATGGGTCCACTGGGTATAACTAGATCCAAATAGCCCTGGAAGACCAAGATAAAAATACATTTACATGTCCATGGGGTATCTTTTCCTATAAATTCATACCTTTCAATTTATGTAATTCCCTTGCCACATTTCGAATACCTATCCTCAACATTATTTCATGTCTAGTACATGACAATGTAGAAGTATACATGAATGACTTCATAGTCTATGAAGATACATTTGAGTAATCCTTAACCAATTTAGAAAGAGTGGTTCATAGATGTAAAGATATGAATATTTTCCTTAGTCATGAAAAATCTTTCATGTTGATGAATGAAGGTATAGTATTGGGACATCGTGTCTCAGTAGTAGGCATCGAAGTTGATCATGCCAAAACTTTAGTCATCCAAGACCTACCTACCCATAAAAAACAATGGGATGTTTGAAGCTTCTTGGGACATGTTGGTTACTATAGAAGGTTCATTCTTGGTTTTAGTAAGATAACTTCCTCATTGTATGTCCTCCTCAAAAAAAAGATGTTGACTTTATATGGACTTATAATTTCAAATATCCTTTGACACATTAAAAAAAAAAATGATCTAAAACCTTGTACTAAAAGGACCAAAGTTGGAACCTTCATTTTTACATCTATATAGATGCCTCAAAGAAAGCCTAAGGTGTTGTTTTAGAAAAGCATGAGACTAAAAAAATATATTCCATTTATTTCATCAACAAAATTCTTGTTGGATCATAATTAAATTAGATTGTCGCTGAAAAGGAATTTCTTGTTGTAGTGTACGCCATTAATAAATTTTGACACAATATAACAAGATACACCATTTTTGTTCACATAGACCATGTTGCAATTAAATATCTCTTGAACATACCTATCATTAGTGTTAGAATAATTAGATGGTTACTTTTGCTACAAGAATTTGATCTAACCATACTTGATAAGATTGCCAAGGAGAATGTTGTTGCAAATTCCATGTCTTGCTTAGAGAAAAACCCAGAAGAAGACTTGGTGGAGGACACTTGATGAACATTTTTTTGCAGTGTCTATACAAACAACATGGTTTGTTGACATTGCAAATTACCTTGTATTTGTAAAGTTTCCACAACACTTCTTGCATAAATAATGTGACAAAATCATGAGGAAAATAACTCCCAATCAAATTAAGGTATGTCCATTAAAAGTGGGACTTAATCATGTGCTTCGTCACTGGATAAGAAGATCAAATCTATGATGCATTTCATGCTTGTCATGATGACCCCAATGGAGGACACTTTGAAACCAAAAGAACAGGTGTTGGAATTTTAAAGGCGTGATACTATTGACCAACTCTCCACAAGGATGCAAGAGAATATGCTAGTAGGTGTGATGAATGCCAAAGAGTGGGAAAACCCACACAAACTGATGAAATGCCTCTACAACCTTAGATATCACTAGAACTATTTTACAAATGGGGTTTAGACTTTGTTGGTCCAACAAATCCTCCATCAAATTAGAAAAACTACATCCTTCTTTGTACATATTATCTTACAAAATGGGTCGAGGTCAAAGCACTTCCAAATGCTAAAGAATATGAACTAATATATTTCTTGTATGGGGAACATATTCACAAGGTTTTTTGTTCCAAGAGAGACAGTTACAAACCAAGGCATCAATTCACTTTCAAAATCCTTCATGAGTTAAATCATTAGCACAACATTATACATAGGAATTCCAATTCCTAACACCCATAAAAAAATGGAGAAGATAATACTAACAAAGAGTTGGAAAATATCTCGACCAAGACAATACAAATCCAGAAAAGGGATTGGGTTAACAAATTACCAGAGGCAACTTGGGCATACAAGACAACATGGAAAAGTGACTACTAGATTGACATCTTAATAGCTTTTATATGGTAAGCTTGCATTGCTACTAATAGAACATGAGATTAAAACCCTTAGAGAAACATGGTAGTTAGGACTTGATCTCTCTACATCATAGAAATAAATAATTCAATAGCTCAATGTATAAGAACCACTCCTTATTAATGGACATCATTTGAAGATGTATAAGAACCCACTAATTAAAGAGGAATTCATTTCAACTTTAAGAAAAAGAGAAGATAACCTAAATGTGATTGAGGGCATCTCTACCTTTAATTCAAAATAAAACATTTCATTCTTATATGAAAAATAAAAAATAAAAAAACTTATGATGAAAACCTGTAGGGGCATCATAAGACAAAGGAAATATTGATAACCAATCTTCCTAGCAAACCTCCTTTTCAAAATAAATTCCGGTAGTGAAAAATTGCTTCCTCCAGCTCTACATGACAATGACAATTTGAATTCCTCACTTTTTATTTTAAATAAAAAAGAGAAAAATTCAATAAATAAAAAACAAACCCTAGTTTCCATGCTATATCTATTTTTGTCTTGTTCATGCTGCAAAAACAAACTCAAGCTACCAAATCAAAGTTAAATTAAAATTACACAAAGATACACACAAATACAAACTTGTAGAAGTACATAAAGTTGTATAATAACAACTCAACTCGACAACATAGGTAACTCTAGTATATTCCCATACTTTTTATATTTATGTTATTGAATTATCGAGGAACATGAGTTATTGAGGGCTAGATTAAGGAACCTAGATTATTTCAGTAATCCATAATGGACACTTTATAGAATATAATCATGAACCATGGACGTAAACTTTAGGATTTTCAATGTTTTATCTCAGATTTTGTATAAGGATGGACTTTCCTAGTTTACTAGATGAATGGTTAATGTACTAATCTGAATCTTTTGTGTTTTTTGAAGAGGATAAAGATGTAATTGAACATAAATAAACTTCAGTTTTTTTGTGATGATGGATTGGACATAGGAATGTCATGTAAAGGGCTCAAAAAAACTTATGAATTACATGGGCGTCTGACTATGCATTTTTTTTATATTAATAAAAATACAGATTGTTTTCCTTAGAAAAAAATGTGTTAGTGTTATGCATCAATGTGTTCCTATGATTAGTACACATCGCTAACCATTTTTTTAAATAATTTTTTTTGGTAACAGGACCCTGAAGCAACATTCATTATATGAAGATGCTCTGGTGTGGTGGTATTGTTATGAGGAAAATCTCTATGGAAAGGGGTAAACCACAATAGACGTAATGACACCCATAAATCAACTCTAATCTCAAGTATGATAGATAAATAGAAATGCTAACAAGAGAAGGCTAAAAGCCTACCTCATCCGAAGAAGACCGTGGTTGAGCTCACGACCGAAAGCTTGATGCCTGCAACTTGTTCTCAACAACCAAGATACACAAGCATATAGAAATTATATAGAAAGTTAGAATATAAACTAGCATAATCCATTAACATGTAGGACAAATATGCCCATGGAAAGTAATGTAAATATTTGCGACATATAATTGCACGAGAAAATAGTATTTCTATTAATGTAATCAACATAAGCACATAGGTGACAAACTTCTGTAACGGCTCATATCGGAACTGAGAAACTAATTCCCTCTATTTGGGCCTTCACCAATTCAATCCTCCATAAAGGCAAGCTCACAAGTACTAGGAGCAACTGAGTTTCTCCTTATCTAGATAGGAAGAGCTTGGGGGTTGAACATAAGAAGTTCAAACTTTCAAGGAAAAAGGGATGCAGACTCAATATGAAGTGAAATTTCTCCCGAGTGTCTTTTCTCTCAATGATGTGTGTTCGCAAGTCTTGTATATGGCTTAATTTATAGCCTCCAAATGGAATTGAAGGGTCGCGTCAGAGAGTTTTCAGTAAATGGAAGGTCAAGGATCATGCATCTCGTGGCATGGCATGGAAACCCAATGTACGTGGGTTGTAATGGAGAAACCTATGTATATGCAAGATGTCTAACTGTGGCTCGTGTATATGGACGCAAATTTGTATTTTTGACTCTGGAGCGAACAAAAAGGGGACATTAAGTTTGCAGAGGGAAATGGAAGGCCATCAAAGAAAGATGCATGGAGTGTAGAATTTTTTTTTATAATAGATTCCCCCTAATGTGTGAGGTCAGAGGACCAAATGTGATGGCCGAAATACATTATAATTCCCAGAAGTGGAGTAATGAGGACCCAGCTGGAAAAACTAGTTACTCATGAGAATATTAAAATTCATATTGACTCTGTACACATGGATGCCAAACTGAATTACACTACATATCCATGTGGATATATATCAAATAATTGTTCATGGACTTGAATAGGCAATACAAAATGGACACATGCCATAGACTATCATAGTCACGAACAAGACACAATGGAGTCCAATCTCAAAACCAACTGAAGATATATGTATACAATGGGGTACAATCTGATCTTCCATGATCACTGAATTCACATAGGTATTGGTCCAATGAAAGACAACATCAAATATGAGATCCTGCTACTCTGAATTGGAGGTCTTCTACACTATCCATTAAAGGTTCAAGTCTACATCATGTGAATAAACAAGTTGAAGTCGAACATAATGAGACTTTGTTTGATTACCGATCATTGATGTATATCATTAACAAACACGAGACAACCCACCAATAATGAAAGTAGGTGTTAAGGAACCGAGTACATTCCAAAAGTGTGAATAAGGGTTTTGAATTTGAACACTTGAATAATCCATCGATCAGGAGACATTAATGTATTCTCAACTGTCAATGGCGAGATAACCTGTCATTGATGGCTGCAAGCCTCTAGGTACTCATATAACTCTAGATCTTGATTCCAGAATAGATGAGTTGAAGTCGATGGAAGGAGACCCATTGAAAGGAGAGAATTAAGGCATCTCTCATCATCTAGCGTGAGGTGCAAAGCAATATCTTGATGATTGGGAAGAGCCCAGACGAATAGGATGTTCACAAACCAACGACTATGTGTGCCTCTCGTGAGCACCAGATGCAAGTAGTACACGAAAGATACCCTCTCACTAGAATCCAATAATGAAAATTGTCAACAAAGGTGAGGAAACCACCAATAGGGTCTAATGGAATCCAATACATTGCATGAATCCCAATGTGTGAATATATTTCTTGTCGTCGAACACAAGGGAAACCCCTTGATCAACGACCAATGGAGAGATGTCATTTATTGGGTTCAAGGTCACCTACCAATGATGAAAGTAGGCCCAGGGTGCAAGGTAGGAAAATAGCTTCATGTGATTTTTAGGTTCACTTGTAATGGGATGGCCAACATGAAAAGTAAAGAGTTTTGAGAAATGGTTGACACAAGATTAAACTTCCTTTGAACAAGAGCATGAGACATATGAACAACTCAGAAAACATAGACTTAATATTGATCATTGACGAAATTTTGTGATGTAGGAGGCATCAACAAACTCTCCATAGGGACTAGAAGATTAACCAGTCGGAGGAGTATACTTTAAGTAATGGGTTTAGCTTCCTAAGGCCATGCTAAACCCAAACCTTGGATGAAATAGACTCAATAATTTATTCTCTTATTCAAAGGCGACACAATTGTTGCTAATAAGAGATAATATTAATTTCCCACTCGTCTTTTTTTTTTTCATAGGCAAAGAAATGCTATGATATAGGAGAGGAAATGAGTGTCTCGAGTAAGCAACTAGTTCAAAGCAGTAGAACATACCTTTGGTCAATGCAAGGAAGTGCATGTGGGACATGGACACTCAGGGGGGTGTTTCCTCCACAGGTAAAGGTTTTTCAAGTTGCAAAGGATATGTGGAAGGTATTGCTTGGCTAATGTTGAGAATTGTTTAGGCAATAGGCTTATAACAAGAAAGTGGGAGCCGACATTAGGCTCAACAATGCAAGAAGGGTAATGATGCAATTACAACTTAACTCAAAAAATCCTTTTTCATAGATTTAGTCCCCTAGGCCCAAAAAAGTACAAAATAATACCCAGGATAACTCTTCTAGCCAATGGTGAGTAGAGTATTCCTTTTTCGTAAGTATTCTATTTGGTCAGGAAAAAGGGTTAAACGTATACCAAAATAGACATCCTTTTAAAACCATTTGAGTGTGAAAGAGAAGAGTTCACTCGACAATCTTTTCATTTTTTCGAGAGTTGGAAAAGAGCTTAACCAAGACTCGACGGGAGCCCCATAAGTAGTGGTCAGAATCAGATTGAGTAAGATCAATGAGGCTCGAATTCAATGTCATATCAGAACTATAGGGGACTCCCAAACCTATGGAGTAATTTTTGCATGGGCACCAAATGAAAAAAGTGTTCTAACTAGGGTACCCATGTTTAGTAAGTCTCTACCACTTAATAATGACACTTCTAGTAGCAACAAGAAGGTTGTGTGTCTCTACTAAATGGGTTTGTACCTAGGTCGTATGAATCATGGTCATAGAATGATGTGAAAAATGCAAAGCGGGGTGAAAACCTACCCTATATGCCAGTGATGGTAAATACCTATCAGAGGTATGAACGTGTTGAAGATTGTCGAAAATCCACGAAACCCTAGACAAAACCACTTCAAAACAATTCTTCCTCTACTCAAACAATTCATTTGGTTTCAAAAATATGAAAGACAGGTTAAAACAACTATAGAAAGTGGATGAAAAGTTTTTACAAATAGTAAAAAAACATAAAATTTACCATATCACTTGACTTTTTTGACCCACATAGTGCATTTTAGGCCATTTTACCCATGATCTTCCATTGGTGATTCTGGGAGCTACAATCGACAGAATTGGAAATCGTCTAGACCAAGTAAGTGCTCATCCTATCGTCTTCCAATTCAATGGTTTAATTTTAGTTTTAGTGCCCAATTTTTTAGTATTAGAGATCGTAAGCTAGAAACTAGGGTGTACGCAGGTTATAGTTTAGCGGGTCGTGTACACGACCTCATGTACGTGGGAAAAGTGAATCATGTCCGTGTGTATGAATCCCTATACATGATTATCATATGGGTAGCCCATGTACAACTCCGTGAGCAAGTTTTTTGAAAGAATTAACTCAAAATTTGGTGTTTCCTTTGCAAGATGGTGATTGAATGGAGAGAAAGGGAACATGAAGAGGTTTATGTTGTAGTAGAAAGAGATGTGAGGGCCCAACAAGATTTGAAGATATGTGGGCTCTATAAGTTTTGGGCCATAAAAGGGATGAGGGCCCAAGTGAGGTTGCTCCAAACACTGATAAACTATTGGGATCTAGAGACTGATCCATTCAACCTCAATGGGAAACCATTGAGGATTGAAGTGGACGATGTCTACTTCATAACAGGATTGTCTCTTCGAGGTGAGGTTGTGAATATCAAATCATGAGGGGCTGGAGGTGGGAGGACTATGGAGGATTACATTTCCACCTACTGTATTGTAGGTACAAAGAAAGTGGGGAGTCATCTCCCTATTAGGGCGATTGAGAAACCGAGTCTCAAGATCATCATCCTAGTACTCACATAGATATAAGGATTGGCCTCATTACATCAGGCATTGAGGTAACTCATGTTCTATGTTGTGGAGTGTTTGAGACCCACGGTTTACGATTGGTGCACCTCACTATTGGCCAACATGAAGAGCTAGTTGATAGATTGAAAACTCAGTAGGATGAGGAACTTCGGGTTTACATCCATACTATGTAGTTTTTTCTTCAAGAGAGTTCCATCTATGAGCCCAAGAGTAGAGATTACTCCACATGATATGTACGCGATCTAGCTATGTCACGGTGGACTGGGGTGATGCGGCGACTAGGAGGTGGTAGGGTTCCAACCCCCTACAACGATGTTTTCTTCCACTGGTGGCAACGACAGATCATAATGATTGATGACTACCCTTATGAGGGGATATACTACCGAGGGGACCGAGATATTCCATTTCCACCAGGGTCCTCATTTGGAGAGATCAGTGTGAATTGTTTTTTATATATTTCATTTTTTTGTGTGTTTTTCAATTTGGTAGAGACAAACAAAAAACACAAATATTTTTGCATGGTATCATGTATTAATGGTTATTTATTTTATGCAGACGTAGGTCCACGACAACTAGAGGGATATCCATGACATCGACATAGGGTCCGAGGAGATGAGATGGTAGGTGGGGATGCCGAGAGAGTTATCCATAATGTGCAGGGAAACCTATCTCGTCTCACACATAGGGTTCATATGGTCCAGGTGGAGGATTTACCAGAGACGATGCAACGATAGGTGGTGGGTGTACCACATGCATGGGTGAGGCTCTTTTGTTGTCTCGCAAATGCCATAGTGTGTTATCATGACACACACCTAGTACCTCATGAATAGATACCATGTTATGTGATGTACCAACCATATGTATTCTAGGGCTACAAGCCCCATTTTGTACTATGGCATCATATTTTTTGAAATTTAAAAAACTATTTTGGTCTTCGGCTTTACTTACATATATTATAATGGATGTATGTATGAATGTGTGTTTTTGTTACTTATTTATGTGAAAAATTCCAATCTAAAATGTAATTAGCATATGCATCAAATACGTGATTGAAACTTCTAGGTATATGATTGTAAGTAATAAAATCAAAATAGCGTTCTAAAAATCGTACCCGGAGGAAATGTCGGAGTAGTGTAGGATCTCTGACCCGGTAACTGTAATTCAATTGGAATACAACTAATTGGGAATCCAGGAAAACTTCTAAATGTAGAACACTATGTGAAACGGCATCAAACAATAGCTTTATAACGATGCTATACTTAGCCAAATTGTTCATTGATGGCTCTAGACAAACGCCACCTAAAGACACTAGTTTTCCCTTGGGTGAATAAATAACCCAAGCGACAGAAGCCGTGTTCTGAGTATGACGATTGGAATCATCTGTGAATCCTAAGAACACCGAAAATTCCATTGACATCTACCAACCAAGGGAAAACTCAAATAACCAAGATGACGACATAAAAATAATCAAAAGAGAAATATATACACTAACATATATTTATATACAAATGCCACGCTCGAGCTCAAATGCTCAAGTGTAATATCATTTTAGGTGAGCCCATTTCTGGGCTCATCCAACACATTCCCTTCAAAATATTCTAACTCATAGGCTCCTTTTTCAAGGACACATCTCACGATGTAAGGACTGTTCCACACAGGATTAAACTTTCCTGCCCCCAACTGTTCTTTATCTTGGTCATAGATAAGAACTAAGTCATCCTCATCATACTTTCGGGGATGGACAGACTTATCATACTAGACCTTAACATGTAGTTTATTTTCCTCAATGGCCACAGTGGAATCTCGACGATGCTCTAAGTGTACAAGGCGTTCTTCGAGATCGGTAGTGTTAGGTGGGAGCTCGACTGCCAACTTGAGAGAAGGGATTTCACAATCAATAGGAAGGATCGACTCCACCCCGTGAACTAACTGAAACAGTGAGAAATCAATGGAGGTATTTACCATGGTTCGGTATTCCCATAGTGCAGGGTAAATTATCACATGCCAGTTAGATTTACTCTGCCTGGCAATATTTTTCAGAATGGTCTTGAGAGATTTATTCACGACCTCTACTTGTCCGTTTTCCTATGGATAGTAGGGTGACTAGTGATCGTGTTTAAAACCCAGTCTAGATGTTAACTCTGTCATCATTTCATTTTGGAAGTGACTTCCATGATTAGTGACAATCTCCTTCGGGATTCTAAACTGAGCTATAATCTGATTGAATACGAAAAAGGTTGTAGTCTCACCATCAAATTTAACGGTAGGCATGGCCTCAACCCATTTAGTAAAATAATCCACGACCACAATAATGTGATGATGCCCCCCAGCCGAGGCAGGGTTGCAATCCATGAAATCCACCCCCTACAGAGTGAAGGGACCGATGCTAATGAATGGATGCAGAGAGGAAGGGTGTGAGCGCATATTACAAGTGAACACCTAGTAAGGGTGACACTTCTTGACCACTTCAACACAATCTTTAAAATTTGACGACTAAAAATAACCAGCTCGCAATATATTTTGGGTTTTCGCAAACCTGGATAAGTGACCACCACATGCCCCACTATGGCAGTCATTGGGAATGGATTTAGTTTCTTCGTGAGTCAAGAAACAACGCAAAATAGCATCCACCCCTCGACGATATAACCTGTCGTCGATAATAACGTAGTTTTTGGTCTGATGGCGTATACGTGGTCGATCGTCTCTCGAAAGATGTTGAGGAAGCCTAAGAGTTTGAAGGTATATTAAAATATCTCCATACTAGGGGTCTGAAGACAAGATAAGGAAGATGTGTTCATATGTGAATGAATCATCATGAAAAATGTCCTCATCCTTCTTAGGGAAGTCTGACATCAGTTCCACAAGTACTAGTGACTTCTTAGATTTCACAGAAGCAAAATCAAGATCAAATTCCTATGGAATCACAATCCATTTATTTTATTTCCCCCCCTATGATACGTTGTGTAAGAAAATATTGAAATGGATTGATATCAACAACCATGGTAGTCTTTCAGAGTAAGATATAGTGTCATAGTCTATAAATCATATGCACGACTGTTAAGGCTAGCTTCTCTACATGAGAATACTTAAGCTTAGGAAAAATTAGATTTCGGATAAGGTAATAGATAACGTGCTCATGGATCTTGTCATCTTCCTGAACTAGAACCATATTAATCGTCCCTTTGGACGTGGAAATATAAAGCAAAAAATATCTACTATAGTCTGGGGGCTTCAGTAGAGGTGTCGATACCATGGATTTCTTATGAGAATTAAAGGACTCTTGGGCTCGCTCATCCCATATGAACGAGGTATCCTTCTTCAAAACACTCATGAAACCCTTAGTTATACTAGCATAGTTAGCTACAAAACGACGCAGGAAGTTAGCCTTCCCCTGTAAACCCTGAAGTTGTCGAATATTACACGGGGGAGGAAATCGAAGTATTGCCTCAATCTTCATAGGATCCACCATGATCCCATGCTTAGAAACTATGAATCCCAAAAGGCGATCAAACCTAACACAAAAGATGCATTTGTGAGGGTTCAACCAAATACGATAATAGTGGCATATCTCAAATAATAGTCGAAGGTGAGTTGAATGATCAACCCTGTTGTGAAAGTGAGCATCGAGATCATCAAGATAGGCTTCAACAATATGCTTAATATCGTGAAACATGAAGGTCATGGCACATTGGAAGGTTTCTCTGGCATTTTTAGGACCGAAAGGTATTTTTTGGTATGCAAAGGTACTCCAAGAATAAATAAACGTCATCTTGCATTGATCCTCGAGTTTAATTTGAATTTTATTATAACCTGCAAATTTGTCCATAAAATAAAAGACTTCGCTTCCCGCACACTCATTAATAATCTGATCAATCAAAGGTGTGGGGAAGTTATCTTTAGGACTGACTTTGTTCAAGTCCCTAAAATCCATACATACTCGAATGGTTCCTTGCTTCTTATCAATGAGAATGGGGTTGGATACCCATTCAGTTAAGGGAACCGGGTAGATGAAGCCAGTGTTGAGCAACTTCTCCACTTCTGCCTTAATAGTACGGGCCTTCCTAGGATTAACAACTCTAAGTCATTGTCGAAAATGTTTAGCATTAAGATAAGTTTTAATTTAATGTTGGACAATATTGGGGTCGATCCCTTGAATCTCTTCATACAAACAAGCAAATACATCTTAGAATTCCTTGAAGAGATCAGTGTAGACCTGAATTTATTTAGGAGAATAGTTTGTACCGATATATATGTTTTCAATTTTACTATGGGTTCGAGAGATGTTGATCGTGACGATAGGGGAAATGTTAGCCATGTTTCCTTTAGCATATAGACCATGTGTATCCAACAGAACCATGGCTTGATTGAACATCTCAATCAAGGTGGACCTACGCTCATCCTGTTCAATCCATTCAAGCTTTGGGAGAAAATAAGATCTATGATGAAGGTCGTCCCAAGGCCTATATGAACCATATGTGGCCTCAATGATGGCTTCATCTGAGGGAAAAGTATCATCAATGAATTCATGCAAACAAGATGATTGTACAACCCATATGGGCTCTAAGACGAGATTCACCTCATCTATCTGTGGGGAGTGAGGATCTGGGTCTGCAATAGCTTCTTGTATAGCTTGATACACAATTTCTACTGCGGACAATGGCATAGTCATCCCAATGTGTGAATGACCTTCATATGACACATTCGAAGAAGTTAGGGTCCATGGGTCATTAAGATATGACGTACAGAAAGGAACAGATAGTAGTGATGATGAAGACTCACCGGAGATGGTATTAATGTACGAGACTGGTGCTAAGAAATTAAAAGTTCACATCAAGGGGGAGTACATACCGACACTAACATTCTCAGTTGCCTACTAAGAACTATCAATAATGGGGACCGTGGGTCCCGCAGATGTAGAAGGACTAGGATGCGCAAAGGACAACTGGTTGATCTTCACTATCTTCCCTTCACGAGGAAAGAATAAAACGTGAAAAACCGATGACACAACGAATATCATAATGTAAGTCCAATTACACCCCAGTAAAATATTGTAGTCGAGAGGTGCATCAACCACCTTGACCTAGACCTCCACGATTATTCCACCTAATTGGACTGGGAAAGTGGGAAGGATGCCAAGGGGCCTCAATGAACACCCATTGAATGCGGTCAACATGGTCATGGATTGGGAAAGTGGCGGAGAGTCAATGGCTTTCCAACAAGATAGAGACATTACGGACGTTGAAGCGTTTTCATCAATAAAGGTACGCTTGATGGTGACATTCATACCCTCCACACAGATCTGAAAGGCCACATGGTAAGACAAGCGAGGCTTGACATCCGCAACATCAAACTTGATAACCTTTGAGCCACTCGGGTCTAGAACTCCTAAATAAATAAAATAGTAAGGCATTCCTCTATGTGGGACATGTTTGGAGCACCTCCAAGACTGACATTGTGCACAATGTTTGGCCTAAATCCTCGACAATCGAGTAATTTTGAGCGGCTTTGGAATTAGGATTGTGGGCAGAGTGCTTAAGGAATCCTTTCATAATACAAGGCAAAGGTTCCAAATTTTCAATATGCAAAGGTGTTTCTGGAGGAGGAGGATCTAGACCTATAACAGGTTGCGAAGAACCATAATCGCGAGCCCGAGTGGCTACACTAACCTCATATTTAACCATATTGACGAAAATATGTCCACCATCATGTGTCGAGGGATTTTGACTTCCACTCGATGCATTTCCAGTGTTGGAGGATCCTGAGGTCATATTTTGGTTATGTGGAAACGGTTTAGTTTCCACAATAGGTTGTTGCACTTTGAACCTCGAGGCTTCCTCGATCTTGGGGCACAAGTGAGTAAGGTGATCATCTTTACAAATTTTACAAGGAAACTTCACTTTCCTCTTTTCTTTCTTTCCCTCACCAACATTATTATTAGGTTTATCATTATTATTGTTGTCCTTGTCTTTATTATTCTTATTATTCTTCCCATCCTTACAATTATTACCACGTCCTTTACATTTGTTTCCTCTGGGTTGTTGGTCACCGTTCAGGTTCGTCGACTGTACATAATGTACCTTCGCCGACTAGGTGGGCATGGATGAAGTCATAGCTTGTCCTATTGCAGACAAGTTAAGAGACAAATATTTCAGCTTGTTCATCACCAGGTTTGCATTATTAGCATTTGTGGAGCCTATGATGTCATTGACATGAGGCCCAAGATTTTTTCTAGGATCATAATTTGACTGTGGTGCGTCAGGGATAATTTCGTAAAGCATCCCAGACTGAGATTATATAAGGTATAACCATTGGGCTTTGAATATGGCCTCTTCCTGAGATGTTACACCAGATGTACAAACATCATTCGAAATGTAAAGCAACAAGGACTTGAGGAACCATTCCAATAGAAACTTTGGAGGAATGTAATCTCTAATCAAACTCTTCTGTCTACGCCACTCTTGAATAAGATCAGAGATGTGGGTGGCCTTATCTTGATGAAAAGCCGATAAAATTTCTATGCCGACATCGTAATGAACCAATAGTTGGAAGTGGTTGAGAAAAACTAGGACCATCTGATTGAAATTTCCATAGGTTCCCCTAGGTAGCTCGATGTACCACTTCACTGCAACCCCCATAAGGGTGTGTTGAAATAGTCTCAAACAAACAAAATCGTCATTAAGGGAGTTAGACGAGCACCACAAGTGAAAAGTAGTCATGTGATCACCTGGGTCCTGACCAGTCTTTCCCTCAAACTTTGGAATGTCAAAGGGAATCTTGGTAGGGATGGGGGGTCATGATGGATCATGATGCACTGGGTTTTTCATTAATTTTGACAAGTCTGGCAGATTTAATGTGGCCAGAAAAGGGAGTCGAGTTGCGGTGTATGAGGCCATGCTCCCAGGAAATATTGGGTTTGAGAGATTGTAGTCCAACCATGGTTCT
This sequence comes from Picea engelmannii, assembly GCA_009831015.1. Lineage (NCBI taxonomy): Eukaryota > Viridiplantae > Streptophyta > Pinopsida > Pinales > Pinaceae > Picea > Picea engelmannii. The sequence goes on along the minus strand of ML777310.1, from coordinate 439,722 downwards.
AGTATACACCATGGCCTTGACCAGTAGGATAGTATCCTCCTCCCAACTGATTCATAAAAGGTTGTAAGGGAACCATACCTGAGGAATTCACTTGCGAGGAGAAAGTGACATGATAAGGATTATTCATGTGAGGATATATGTTTCCCCCAGATGAAGGAACTCCATGCTGGGGGTTTCCCATACCATAAAATTGACTCCCTTCGGACGAAACACCAGAGGTTAGAATGGGGTTCTCCATGATAAAATAGTTTGTAGGAATCAAAGTCGTGGAAGAAGGAATGACAAACAAAATATAAGAAAAAAATTGACCACCATTTGAGCAGTCCACCCTGGAACATTGAAGTCAGGATTGGATCCAGACGAAGGAGAATTCCAACCTCCTATAGTGGGATTTTGTTGAGGTATATGACCCCCACCAAACGAGAAAGGAATATAAGGAGATGTCATCCCCCAAACCCAAAACTAGGATTCACATTAGATGTCGAAACAGAGGATGACAAGTGTGAATTCATGTCTGACATACCAAAAGAGAAAGGATTAGAGGCCCAAGGCATTGGTTGAGTGCTATGATTCGGTGAACCACCTGGGAACACAAAAGGATTCTTTCTCATGGGCTGAGTAGAGACCACAGGTTGGGAAGTATTAAGTAAATGATTTTTCAGAATATAAACCATCGATGATGCAGGAGTCGAGGGGACTCTGCTAACTTTAGTGGATGTTGGAGTCGAAGGGGTTCCTGATACATTCATATCTAACTCAGTACTCATGGTAGAATGATCGCGAGCCTGGGAGGTGGAGATATATGTACCACTCTTATTAACTCTACGCCTTTTACGAGGCAACTTCGGTAAAGGATCTAATCATGGTGGTAGATTCAAAAGACGAAGAGACTGGAGGAGAGGATGGTCTTTCTCCACCATGATTTAAAACCCGTGACGCAATATAAAATCCTAAGGTCAACTAATAATCAAAGAGAAAACTCCTAAATAAAACTAAAATCAAATGCACACAAACAAGATATTATGGTTAAAGGGACCTCCCAAACTAAAGAAGGCATGCCTCTCCCAAGAGGGAATGAGACTCCTAAACAATAGAGTGGAGGTAATAGAACCAGTTATAAGGACCCTTGTAGGTATCATAGTGCAGTCAATCAAATTCCTTCAGAGAGAAAATCCTCCATAAAGTTTGCGTGTTGTCTGATCCCTATCTGACTCAGGGTACCTACAAAATAACCCCTACAAGTAACCTATTGGCTACCTAAGTCAAGAAACTAAATTCACCATGGTATAACTAATGCTCAGGCGAGCAGTCACAGATCCATTTCACTGTATGGGCAGTGTAGCAAAGCCCAAAATCTCAAAAGCACCACCTCTCAAGGAGGTAAAGGCACTAGCGAAACCCCCATATATGAATAGAACCCCAAAAATATCTCTGACGTTAGGAAGGTATTAGAGGTCTATCTATGCAACCAACTTCGCGCGACCTCGTTCTTAACTCCGATGTGAGCAGAGCCTCTTGAGGACACCAATTACACAATGGGTTTCACCACTCCTTGGTCAGACACATACGTTGAGTTTTATAGCCTTGGATAATTTTACTCACCGAATCATATTCCAAGGCCCTAAGTCCTACACTTGTTCATGTATGCTAAAAAATAAAATAATTTCTAATAAATTTTAGTTATTCAACGTTAATTTTATTGGTTTTTTCTTACTTAAGAGGTGCGATCATGAAACTGGTGGTATGAAGACTCAATATATGTAAAAATAAGTAAATATAAAAATCTTGCTAAGTACTAGTCTTGATTTTCAAAGATATGGTACGCTTCTAAATGTTGTTCTTGGAATGTAATCTCTACAATTTCAATGAAATGAAATCTTTCCTATCATGTAAAGGCTAATGTAATGCAACCAAAGTGCAAATGCTTTGAATAAAATGAAAAAAAGAAAAATATTTTTGTATTTTCAATATAATGAAATGAAAATGCAAGGACTGAATAAGCAAATTCAAGGTAGACCCTACTACAAGCACAAAGAGACAAACCAAGAAAGACACTAATAAGTGACTACCCAGACTAGAATGTAAGGACAACAACTGAGATAAATGATAAGAAATGAGTTCGCCCAAAAAATTCACCAATAACGCGACTTCCTATCACTCTATAGGCACTCAACAATCAAGATAGGGACCCAAGAAGTCTCAACAACCAACAAAACTCACCCAACAAACACAAAACTCAACCAAAAAGGCTCAGAAAATAGTGTACATGATTGTTCAAATAACATAGGCATATGTACGCACCCTAAAGACTGACAACTCATGTATGTATGCGACTGTCAAGGGAAAACCCCTTATCGAATATACCCCTTATCCATCATTTCTTTCAATTGCAATTTGAGTTCAACTAACTCAGGCATGCTCATCCGATAGGGTGTTCTAGACACCGGCACTGCTCCTGGTGCAAGTTCTATTGAGAAGTCAATGTCTCTTCTCGGAGGTAGACCCGGTATTTCCTCTGGAAACACATCTCGGTATTCTCTCAAGATAGGGTGATCTTCAGCGCTTGGCTCTGCACCTTCGATTATTTTCAACACCTGTACTGCATATAAGGGACATCCCTTTTGGCAATATTTCTTCATTTGTAATGTTGATATTTGTCTCACCGAGACCGATTTTCGGATCCCTTGGAGGGTTATCTTTTTTCCTTCTTCGCTCACACATTCTAAGGTTTTATAGTAACAGTCCAGTTTGGCTTTATGGGCGGCCAGCCAGTCCATACCAATCAACAGATCGTATGATCCCAGGGGTAATACATTAAGG